>CAWUFW010005176.1:0-57500 GCA_963921515.1 Calotriton arnoldi
CCCAGTCACAGATCTGGGTTTAATCCATCGCTATTTTGCTTCACCACGCCACCCCGGTTCAGACATAGCCATATGCAAATCAGTCTTGACCCTGTGCCTCATGGGAACAGTCCAGACCGAACTGCCAAGCCATGTCTTCCCTGGACCGGAATCAAGCATCCTAGGACCGGTTTCAGGCTATCAGCCTTCATCAGCCAGGATAGCTTGACTCCAGTGGCGTAGTGAGCACGGGACCCACGTCTGGGCATACCCTTCCCACTTAGGGCAAAATGCAAAACACACAAGATGATGGACGGAATGCTGCACATTGGCAAACATTCACCCCCAGTCACAGATCTGGGTTTAATCCATCGTTATTTTGCTTCACCACGCCACCCCAGTTCAGACATAGCCATATGCAAATCAGTCTTGACCCTGTGCCTCATGGGAACAGTCCAGACCGAACTGCCAAGCCATGTCTTCCCTGGACCGGAATCAAGCATCCTAGGACCGGTTTCAGGCTATCAGCCTTCATCAGCCAGGATAGCTTGACTCCAGTGGCGTAGTGAGCACGGGACCCACGTCTGGGCATACCCTTCCCACTTAGGGCGAAATGCAAAACACACAAGATGATGGACGGAATGCTGCACATTGGCAAACATTCACCCCCAGTCACAGATCTGGGTTTAATCCATCGTTATTTTGCTTCACCACGCCACCCCAGTTCAGACATAGCCATATGCAAATCAGTCTTGACCCTGTGCCTCATGGGAACAGTCCAGACCGAACTGCCAAGCCATGTCTTCCCTGGACCGGAATCAAGCATCCTAGGACCGGTTTCAGGCTATCAGCCTTCATCAGCCAGGATAGCTTGACTCCAGTGGCGTAGTGAGCACGGGACCCACGTCTGGGCATACCCTTCCCACTTAGGGCGAAATGCAAAACACACAAGATGATGGACGGAATGCTGCACATTGGCAAACATTCACCCCCAGTCACAGATCTGGGTTTAATCCATCGTTATTTTGCTTCACCACGCCACCCCAGTTCAGACATAGCCATATGCAAATCAGTCTTGACCCTGTGCCTCATGGGAACAGTCCAGACCGAACTGCCAAGCCATGTCTTCCCTGGACCGGAATCAAGCATCCTAGGACCGGTTTCAGGCTATCAGCCTTCATCAGCCAGGATAGCTTGACTCCAGTGGCGTAGTGAGCACGGGACCCACGTCTGGGCATACCCTTCCCACTTAGGGCGAAATGCAAAACACACAAGATGATGGACGGAATGCTGCACATTGGCAAACATTCACCCCCAGTCACAGATCTGGGTTTAATCCATCGTTATTTTGCTTCACCACACCACCCCAGTTCAGACATAGCCATATGCAAATCAGTCTTGATCCTGTGCCTCATGGGAATAGTCCAGACCGAACTGCCAAGCCATGTCTTCCCTGGACCGGAATCAAGCATCCTAGGACCGGTTTCAGGCTATCAGCCTTCATCAGCCAGGATAGCTTGACTCCAGTGGCGTAGTGAGCACGGGACCCACGTCTGGGCATACCCTTCCCACTTAGGGCGAAATGCAAAACACACAAGATGATGGACGGAATGCTGCACATTGGCAAACATTCACCCCCAGTCACAGATCTGGGTTTAATCCATCGTTATTTTGCTTCACCACGCCACCCCAGTTCAGACATAGCCATATGCAAATCAGTCTTGACCCTGTGCCTCATGGGAACAGTCCAGACCGAACTGCCAAGCCATGTCTTCCCTGGACCGGAATCAAGCATCCTAGGACCGGTTTCAGGCTATCAGCCTTCATCAGCCAGGATAGCTTGACTCCAGTGGCGTAGTGAGCACGGGACCCACGTCTGGGCATACCCTTCCCACTTGGGGCGAAATGCAAAACACACAAGATGATGGACGGAATGCTGCACATTGGCAAACATTCACCCCCAGTCCCAGATCTGGGTTTAATCCATCGTTATTTTGCTTCACCACGCCACCCCAGTTCAGACATAGCCATATGCAAATCAGTCTTGACCCTGTGCCTCATGGGAACAGTCCAGACCGAACTGCCAAGCCATGTCTTCCCTGGACCGGAATCAAGCATCCTAGGACCGGTTTCAGGCTATCAGCCTTCATCAGCTAGGATAGCTTGACTCCAGTGGCGTAGTGAGCACGGGACCCACGTCTGGGCATACCCTTCCCACTTAGGTCGAAATGCAAAACACACAAGATGATGGACGGAATGCTGCACATTGGCAAACATTCACCCCCAAAGCGATACAAAAGGGGATGATGGACGGAACGCTTGAGCCAATCAAACACTCACCCCCAGTCAACTGATCTGGGTTTAATCCATCATCATTCTTTAGCTCACTCCACCACCCCAGTTCAGACATGGCCATATGCAAATCAGTCTGACCCTGTGCCTCATGGGAACAGTCCAGCCCGAACTGCCAAGCCATGTCTTCCCTGGACCGGAAACAAGCATCCTAGGACCGGTTTCTGGCATTCCAGCCGTCATCAGCCAGGCTTGCTTGAATCCAGTGGCAAAGTGAGCAAGGGACCCACGTCTGGGCATACCCCCGCCAACTTAGGGCGAACAAAGCGATATAAAAGGGGATGATGGACGGAACGCTTGAGCCAATCAAACACTCACCCCCAGTCAACTGATCTGGGTTTAATCCATCATCATTCTTTAGCTCACTCCACCACCCCAGTTCAGACATGGCCATATGCAAATCAGTCTGACCCTGTGCCTCATGGGAACAGTCCAGCCCGAACTGCCAAGCCATGTCTTCCCTGGACCGGAAACAAGCATCCTAGGACCGGTTTCTGGCATTCCAGCCGTCATCAGCCAGGCTTGCTTGAATCCAGTGGCAAAGTGAGCAAGGGACCCACGTCTGGGCATACCCCCGCCAACTTAGGGCGAACAAAGCGATACAAAAGGGGATGATGGACGGAACGCTTGAGCCAATCAAACACTCACCCCCAGTCAACTGATCTGGGTTTAATCCATCATCATTCTTTAGCTCACTCCACCACCCCAGTTCAGACATGGCCATATGCAAATCAGTCTGACCCTGTGCCTCATGGGAACAGTCCAGCCCGAACTGCCAAGCCATGTCTTCCCTGGACCGGAAACAAGCATCCTAGGACCGGTTTCTGGCATTCCAGCCGTCATCAGCCAGGCTTGCTTGAATCCAGTGGCAAAGTGAGGAAGGGACCCACGTCTGGGCATACTCCCGCCAACTTAGGGCGAACAAAGCGATACAAAAGGGGATGATGGACGGAACGCTTGAGCCAATCAAACACTCACCCCCAGTCAACTGATCTGGGTTTAATCCATCATCATTCTTTAGCTCACTCCACCACCCCAGTTCAGACATGGCCATATGCAAATCAGTCTGACCCTGTGCCTCATGGGAACAGTCCAGCCCGAACTGCCAAGCCATGTCTTCCCTGGACCGGAAACAAGCATCCTAGGACCGGTTTCTGGCAATCCAGCCGTCATCAGCCAGAATAGCTTGACTCCAGTGGCGTAGTGAGCACGGGACCCACGTCTGGGCATACCCTTCCCACTTAGGGCGAAATGCAAAACACACAAGATGATGGACGGAATGCTGCACAATGGCAAACATTCACCCCCAGTCACAGATCTGGGTTTAATCCATCGTTATTTTGCTTCACCACGCCACCCCAGTTCAGACATAGCCATATGCAAATCAGTCTTGACCCTGTGCCTTATGGGAACAGTCCAGACCGAACTGCCAAGCCATGTCTTCCCTGGACCGGAATCAAGCATCCTAGGACCGGTTTCAGGCTATCAGCCTTCATCAGCCAGAATAGCTTGACTCCAGTGGCGTAGTGAGCACGGGACCCACGTCTGGGCATACCCTTCCCACATAGGGCGAAATGCAAAACACACAAGATGATGGACGGAATGCTGCACATTGGCAAACATTCACCCCCAGTCACAGATCTGGGTTTAATCCATCGCTATTTTGCTTCACCACGCCACCCCGGTTCAGACATAGCCATATGCAAATCAGTCTTGACCCTGTGCCTCATGGGAACAGTCCAGACCGAACTGCCAAGCCATGTCTTCCCTGGACCGGAATCAAGCATCCTAGGACCGGTTTCAGGCTATCAGCCTTCATCAGCCAGGATAGCTTGACTCCAGTGGCGTAGTGAGCACGGGACCCACGTCTGGGCATACCCTTCCCACTTAGGGCGAAATGCAAAACACACAAGATGATGGACGGAATGCTGCACATTGGCAAACATTCACCCCCAGTCACAGATCTGGGTTTAATCCATCGTTATTTTGCTTCACCACGCCACCCCAGTTCAGACATAGCCATATGCAAATCAGTCTTGACCCTGTGCCTCATGGGAACAGTCCAGACCGAACTGCCAAGCCATGTCTTCCCTGGACCGGAATCAAGCATCCTAGGACCGGTTTCAGGCTATCAGCCTTCATCAGCCAGGATAGCTTGACTCCAGTGGCGTAGTGAGCACGGGACCCACGTCTGGGCATACCCTTCCCACTTAGGGCAAAATGCAAAACACACAAGATGATGGACGGAATGCTGCACATTGGCAAACATTCACCCCCAGTCACAGATCTGGGTTTAATCCATCGTTATTTTGCTTCACCACGCCACCCCAGTTCAGACATAGCCATATGCAAATCAGTCTTGACCCTGTGCCTCATGGGAACAGTCCAGACCGAACTGCCAAGCCATGTCTTCCCTGGACCGGAATCAAGCATCCTAGGACCGGTTTCAGGCTATCAGCCTTCATCAGCCAGGATAGCTTGACTCCAGTGGCGTAGTGAGCACGGGACCCACGTCTGGGCATACCCTTCCCACTTAGGGCGAAATGCAAAACACACAAGATGATGGACGGAATGCTGCACATTGGCAAACATTCACCCCCAGTCACAGATCTGGGTTTAATCCATCGTTATTTTGCTTCACCACGCCACCCCAGTTCAGACATAGCCATATGCAAATCAGTCTTGACCCTGTGCCTCATGGGAACAGTCCAGACCGAACTGCCAAGCCATGTCTTCCCTGGACCGGAATCAAGCATCCTAGGACCGGTTTCAGGCTATCAGCCTTCATCAGCCAGGATAGCTTGACTCCAGTGGCGTAGTGAGCACGGGACCCACGTCTGGGCATACCCTTCCCACTTAGGGCGAAATGCAAAACACACAAGATGATGGACGGAATGCTGCACATTGGCAAACATTCACCCCCAGTCACAGATCTGGGTTTAATCCATCGTTATTTTGCTTCACCACGCCACCCCAGTTCAGACATAGCCATATGCAAATCAGTCTTGACCCTGTGCCTCATGGGAACAGTCCAGACCGAACTGCCAAGCCATGTCTTCCCTGGACCGGAATCAAGCATCCTAGGACCGGTTTCAGGCTATCAGCCTTCATCAGCCAGGATAGCTTGACTCCAGTGGCGTAGTGAGCACGGGACCCACGTCTGGGCATACCCTTCCCACTTAGGGCGAAATGCAAAACACACAAGATGATGGACGGAATGCTGCACATTGGCAAACATTCACCCCCAGTCACAGATCTGGGTTTAATCCATCGTTATTTTGCTTCACCACGCCACCCCAGTTCAGACATAGCCATATGCAAATCAGTCTTGACCCTGTGCCTCATGGGAACAGTCCAGACCGAACTGCCAAGCCATGTCTTCCCTGGACCGGAATCAAGCATCCTAGGACCGGTTTCAGGCTATCAGCCTTCATCAGCCAGGATAGCTTGACTCCAGTGGCGTAGTGAGCACGGGACCCACGTCTGGGCATACCCTTCCCACTTAGGGCGAAATGCAAAACACACAAGATGATGGACGGAATGCTGCACATTGGCAAACATTCACCCCCAGTCACAGATCTGGGTTTAATCCATCGTTATTTTGCTTCACCACGCCACCCCAGTTCAGACATAGCCATATGCAAATCAGTCTTGATCCTGTGCCTCATGGGAATAGTCCAGACCGAACTGCCAAGCCATGTCTTCCCTGGACCGGAATCAAGCATCCTAGGACCGGTTTCAGGCTATCAGCCTTCATCAGCCAGGATAGCTTGACTCCAGTGGCGTAGTGAGCACGGGACCCACGTCTGGGCATACCCTTCCCACTTAGGGCGAAATGCAAAACACACAAGATGATGGACGGAATGCTGCACATTGGCAAACATTCACCCCCAGTCACAGATCTGGGTTTAATCCATCGTTATTTTGCTTCACCACGCCACCCCAGTTCAGACATAGCCATATGCAAATCAGTCTTGACCCTGTGCCTCATGGGAACAGTCCAGACCGAACTGCCAAGCCATGTCTTCCCTGGACCGGAATCAAGCATCCTAGGACCGGTTTCAGACTATCAGCCTTCATCAGCCAGGATAGCTTGACTCCAGTGGCGTAGTGAGCACGGGACCCACGTCTGGGCATACCCTTCCCACTTAGGGCAAAATGCAAAACACACAAGATGATGGACGGAATGCTGCACATTGGCAAACATTCACCCCCAGTCACAGATCTGGGTTTAATCCATCGTTATTTTGATTCACCACGCCACCCCAGTTCAGACATAGCCATATGCAAATCAGTCTTGACCCTGTGCCTCATGGGAACAGTCCAGACCGAACTGCCAAGCCATGTCTTCCCTGGACCGGAATCAAGCATCCTAGGACCGGTTTCAGGCTATCAGCCTTCATCAGCCAGGATAGCTTGACTCCAGTGGCGTAGTGAGCACGGGACCCACGTCTGGGCATACCCTTCCCACTTAGGGCGAAATGCAAAACACACAAGATGATGGACGGAATGCTGCACATTGGCAAACATTCACCCCCAGTCAACAGATCTGGGTTTAATCCATCGTCATTCTTTAGCTTCACTCCACCACCCCAGTTCAGACATAGCCATATGCAAATCAGTCTTGACCCTGTGCCTCATGGGAACAGTCCAGACTGAACTGCCAAGCCATGTCTTCCCTGGACCGGAATCAAGCATCCTAGGACCGGTTTCAGGCATATCCAGCCGTCATCAGCCAGGATAGCTTGACTCCAGTGGCGTAGTGAGCACGGGACCCACGTCTGGGCATACCCTTCCCACTTTGGGCGAAATGCAAAACACACAAGAGAAGAAATCATCTAAATAGTACATTACCAGCTGATGGCCCTTTGCCATGTAAATAAGCAATTGCAAACAGGAACTGAAAAACTCAAACAGAGTGCATCATATGGAGCAACCCATTGGTAATGCTTTGTCAACATACCATTTTCCTTCAAATTGCACACCCAATAGCTGAAAGTCCTCAAGGAGTACCAGAAGCAGCCAAAAAGCTGATTTAAGATCGCATTTGGCCTTTAATGCTCCCGGGCCCACTGTCACCACCAGTGACATGGCCACATCTACCAAAGAGTAGGAAACCGAAGCCACTTCCTCCGCAATGAAATTGTTCACCGACCCACCCTCAGGCCAAGACAAGTGCTGTATCAAACGAAATTGGCCCCTCTCTTTCTTTTGCACCACTCCAATTGGTGACATGATCAGATCTGCCATTGGCCAATCATGAAAGGGTCCAGCCATCCGTCCCTCTGAGACGTCGTTCTGCAATTTCTCCAGCACCGCCTATCTGCGATCCTTTGCTGATCTAAAATTGTCCTCCCACCGCCGTTTCAGAGGACCCCTGAACCCCAAGCGAAAACCCCAGCGAAACCCCTCCTGCAGCAATTTTGCCTCCTCTGCTTGTCTGTAAAACCCTAGCCAATACCCCAACCTTTCGAGATTAACAGGAGTACGAGCCTTTTGCACCAGAATCCTGGGCCCTCCTCCCACCTTGGGGACCTGAGAATTGCTGCTGTTGCTGCTGTTGCCCTCCTTGGCGACTCCCATACTGCTGCCACTGTCCTGCACCCTGGCTGTGGTATCCACTTCCTGTCCGTAACAGTTGACAAGGGAGTGTCGTCTTGCACATTTCGAGCATTCATGGTGGAATTTGAAATACCCTCGAGTGCACATTCCTTTATTAAAATCCCAGCAGGTGCCCCCTGTCCCTGGTTGTGCCTTTAGTGCCTTTCCCACCCGTCCTCGGGTGGGATGTCCCTGAAAGGGCCGATACACTATAGGCAGGCCACTCAATGCAAATATGGTCTTTCCCAGTTTTGCGGCCCCCATGGTTTGCTGTCAAAGATCTGAGTCCAGTTCCTCCCATTTTGCTTCTGGATCCCAAGCCTCCCGTGCCCTAAATTCCTCATCGTATTGCATCCATGCATATCCCCCTCTGTGAGTTGGTATTTCCGTACCACATCCATGCATTTAAACATAGCTACACATAGCTCCGGGTATTTCTCGCAGTATACGCTGGCATAAATCAGGAATGCTGAGGTCCAATTTTCTATTATGAGAGGTACTTTTGGCTGCTTTGCCAACTCAAACTCCTCTTCCTTTGAACCCTCTTTCCACGCATTCCCACTTTTAAATGCGCTTTTTTGTGGCTAACATTAAATGAGCCCCCAGTAGTGTGGTATGGTCACGCCCATATAGGGCAGCTTTTTTATCTTGAGCTCCTTGCTTTTGGGCCCTGCCTTCTTCTTTACTGCCTCTACCATCCCCAGCTACTTACCCCGGAGCCTTCCTTTTTGCTTGTGCCACTGCACTGACTCTGGGCACAGTCCCTCTCCTCAGTACCCACTCCCACATCTGGTGCGTATTTTCCTTTGTGTAGCCTTTCCCCTTCTCCTCCAGACAAGCCGCTGGCATCCACGCCTGTGCATATCATTATTGGTGTGTCTACCGCTTCTTTGACCTTACCTGGCACCAAGGTTAGTGCCCGTGCCGTTGCACTGTGCCTCGCCAGTGGTCCCTCTCCTCCGAACTCCTATTCCGCTGTTCCTTGTGCACCTGCAACACACTGGACAACTGGTTAGTGGACCCCTCCCTCCTTCTAAAGTATGGCTCCTCATCCCACAATTCCCCTTCTTCCAGGCTATCCTCCTCATAGTCCAATATTGTGACCCCTAGCGGGTCTTCCATATTGTCCCAGCTGGGACCTGCCCCCATCTCCTGTTCATAAGCCAATCCAAAAGTCACATTTGTCGTGCGACACGTGGCACCTGGGGAGGGGGGCTGAATTAACCCATCCCTGCCACTCCGCCCACAGTACTAGCATGCCTGTTGTTGCATGTGTGCCAGAGGCCTTTGAGATCTACTGGCCGCTGGGGCCAACGAGGTCATCCTGGACCTTGGTACATTGGCCGCGCCGGGATCCCCTGCTGATGTCAGGCGAACCGAGCTGGGCCCAGCCCTCTCTTCCCCTCTGTGTTGGTGAGCCGCACCCAGCTCTACTGAGTCTGAAACCCTGCGCTGCCCCTGCACCTGAAAGAAAGAAGACAAGACTGGTGTGTTGGCACCCTGTGCCTGACCTGCCACGTCCGCGGGACCCAAAAAATTCTCCAACCATTCCTGGTGACTTTTCTCTTGTCCCACATACCCCCCATGGAGGAGCTGCCCTCCACCGGCCCTGAAATCCTCATCCTCCAAACCATTCTCATCTAAGGCATCTTTATCCCTGCTCCATTTCAGCATTGCCGCCACTAAAGCGGTCGCAGGCCCTGCCCTCACCCAGTGGCCCCCCACCCCGCTTCATCTCCCTGGGGAAAACCTCCCCCTCAACCCTGGTGACTTTCGACCCCCCTTTGCAGCGACCCACCCATCCTATGCAGGCATCCACCTGTGCCACCCTGTCCAACCCCCTCCCTTGCAGCCTCCTCCCAATGCTCAAATATGTCCAAGCCCCCTGAGTTCGCCTTATCCCCCACTGTGCTATGGGACAATTCCTCTGGGGTCTGCTTACAGCCTCCCCACCCCCTCCAATTCTACATATTCTGCTGGCTGTGGCAACCCAGCTCACTGCTGTCTAATCAGCAAGCCCTGACTCTCCACTAGTGACTCCCCCTGCCCCACCTTTCTCTTCTCTGCCCCTCCTCCATAATGCCCCGAGGCACCACCAGTGGCTCCACAGATGCCACCCGTTTATGTCCCCCCTGCCCCCACGTGACTCATAAAACACGGGCGGCTCAACTGATGCTGCCAGCTTCCTCGTTTCCTTCTTAGTCGTGGCCCTGTACATGTGCATAGCGTGTGGCAGGACCTCTCTGCCTCTGACGCCTGTTTCCACGGCCCCGTGGTCAAGGGCTCTGCCGCACCATCATCCCCAGCATGCCCTCTCGCCGCACCCCTGCCCTTTCTCACCTGCAGCAACGCTGCTTGCTCGGGACGCTGCCCACCCACACCAGAGGGCATGCCCCCTTTTTCCTGACACCCAGAGGGGCCGCTCCTCTGCTCACGGCGTTGCCCCTCGCACTCACCTCTTCACTGATGGCCCCCGCCATTTCCTCAGAGGGGAACATGCAACGATGCCACAGCAACACCTGTGGACGCTCGGCGAGTTGGGTGGGCCACAGCGGCCTCCGCCTCCCCTCCTATTACGAGGTCTAACCTGCCCGCCTACCTCAAAAGCCACATCACCTCCGCCACGCGAGCGTCGGTAGACATACTTACACAAGTAAGTCACTCACAACCAAATATGCTAATAAGAAATATGAGAGCTAAACCAAACAACCGCACCAGAATTTAAACTACGCTGAATTTAAACAACGCTATGCTCCCTGCTACCAGGTCACCTGCACCTAAAATGGTGGCAGGTAGCCCAACTTGCCCCCCTAAATTTAGGTTGGACTATGTTTGGGCCATATAAAATATAAGATGGCAGTCACTGGACTGCACCACTCTCCCTATCTGTCCCGGGGGCAGACTTCCCGCTGTTCAGCTGCCCCCCAATCCGCCCATGTGACTGCAAGGCAGGTCTGCTGTTAACATTACCGCCAGCCATTTCTGCTGCATTTTAAGATGTCAGGTCTGGAAATTTTGTGGAAAAACATTAGTTCCACTGGGACAAATGTACTGGATGCATTCTTGGAGATTAACAGGAGGTATGGGGTTAATTCGGAAATTATCTGTAGTGCTCTGGTTCAGAAATAAATACTGTAGCATAATTACCAGGCACTTATCAACTTTGGGGCATTAACAGAATGTTCCACATAAGAGGCTATGAATTTACACATTTGGTTAGATTAGGAAGAAACAATAGTTTAATTTAGCACAATTTCATTCTTTTCTTTGCAACCTGAAACTTGTACAGGGTTGGACAGGGACAGTAAATAGACTTGGACACCAAAAAGAAATGGCCCCCATTAGTGTATTACATAGCTACAAAATGTCCCATGTTTGCAAATTGGGGCAGTTTTGAACTTGTTAAGGTCCACTATGTAGGTGTTCTGCAAGATATGGAAGACTGCATACATTTGTGCTTGTTACAGGCAATATTTGTGGTAATATGAAAGAAATCAAATGTAAAAATAGTCCAGCAGACCATAAAACAGGCCCTCGAACAATTATAAAATGGGCGACACCCTGACCTGTCAGACCAGTCCTTCAGGCACTGCCTGGTTGTCCTATAGGCCAGTCCAACCCTGGACTTGTAGTTTTAGGTTTAGCATGAAATAAACAAGACTTCAAGTCCCAGAATGCAAACAGAAAACGCTGAACTGGAGCAGCTGGTTACGCACGGGTCTGGGGAGCTTGGCAGGGCACTAATGTAAAGTCATGATGCTGCTGCACTGTCTCAGTACAGCACCAAGAGACTGATTTCCATAACAGGTTTATTATATCAAACATCTAACCCAGACATCTTTAAAACTGGATCACAAGGGTTAATTTTTCTCTGGCTT
The DNA here is from genome assembly GCA_963921515.1 of Calotriton arnoldi. Classification (NCBI taxonomy): domain Eukaryota; kingdom Metazoa; phylum Chordata; class Amphibia; order Caudata; family Salamandridae; genus Calotriton; species Calotriton arnoldi. The sequence continues at coordinate 11,811 of CAWUFW010005176.1, forward strand.
GTGCACGCGTGGATCTCCAATGAATGTGTCTACCAGGCCACGCCCCCATCGTCCCACTTCACTGTCGGCCACAGGTAGCGCAACACTTTAGTGTCAGCGGAAGCTGAGGGACAACGCTAATATAGACTCCAGTAATGGTCACAGTTATAGTCCATCACTCTGATTAGTCCTTAAGGGGTCTAATGTTGCAGAGTCCAAGAGTCCTGGAGTGGGAGAGTGTTATATATACTTAGGTTTTTCATTGTGTGTGTTTTTGTCATAGTATACTTTTCCTCAGTTCCTGTTCCCCACTCCCTTGATTTCACCCATTTGAATGTTGATGATGGTTAGTAAGAGATCGTTGCACTGCCTCTACAAAGGTGGGCTCTCTCTGTTTGTAAAGCGCTCCTATACTTAATAAATCAATGGGTGAGAGGTGCGCAGCACAGACCACTGACACTTTACATGTGTGAAAAAGGCCGCTTTTTTGAAACAGGTGCGCATCACAAATATTACCTAGGCATACCACCTTACAAAACTAAAACTTCACTATACAAGTCTGTCACTTACCATTCCTAACCCCTAAGTTCCCACCTCCCACATAATGTAACCTCGCAATTATCTACGTCATGACATACTGCACTCCTGCAATTGTAATATTGTAAACTTCCCCTACTGTTTAACAAGGAATCTATTAACATCTACTAAACTTAACTTCCTACAACGTAACCTTTAACTTCCTGCCTCGTTCCGGTGCAAGCTTGTTCACTCTCTCCCTTTCAGCCTGGTTTGTCTACGGCAACTACAATAACCTTATCCAAACCCCTGCAAACTTGTGGACCAGACCCCAACACACCTGCACCTATTTCAAAGAGACAACCATACAAATTCCTCAAAACTCTGTGCACCTCTCCCAAACAACTCAGCCAGTCCAAAGCGAAAACTCCGCTCCTCAGTCCCCCAAAATTCTAATCTGAATGATGGATGGGTGGGGAAAAACTTTCCAAACACCACCTACAACTGGGCTGCCACTGGGTACACCTACCACAAAATTGTGGCTGGCAGCCCAAAATGGTCCCGAATATATCCTTGGGCTACATCCTCTAACGGATGTAGCCCAAACGGTGCACAGTCGTCTAGCTGCACTGCTTCCCTCAATACCCCAGGAGACAGACCTCCGTCTGTTCGGCTGTCCTCCAAACCCCTATTGGGTGAGAGGGGTGCAGCACAGACCACTGACACTTTATATGTTTGAAAAAGGCAGCTTTATTGAAACAGGTGTGCATCACAAAAATGACCGGAGCATGCCTTACAAAACTAAAACCTCACTATTCACGCCTGTCACCTACCATTCCTGCCCCCACCTCTAAGTTCCAGCCCCTCACATAACGAAACCCCTCAATTATTTACGTCATGCCTTGCTGCACTCCTGCAATTGTAACAATTTTAACATCCCTTACTGTTTAACATTGAATCTATTAACATCTACTAAACTTAACTTGCTATAACGTAACCTTTAACTTCCAGCCTCGTTCCGGTGTGAGCTTGTTCACCCACTCCCTTTCAGCCTGGTTTGTTTACGGCAACAACAATAACCTTATCTAAACCTCTGCAAACGTATGGGCCAACCACCACCAGAAAGAGGCCCTAGCTTGACTTTTTCTGCCCCCCGCCTGCCTCCTGACCATCTCACCTCAATACTCTCAATGTCCATGCCAAAAATCCCTTCATTTCCAACAAATATAAGTCCATTCTGTACCTTGACAGATGCACCCCATCTCCATGAAAGAAATCTGCTGTATCGTAGCTCAAGTGAGCATGCTCTACCCGGCCAATCCTTCGTGCATGCAAAACCTGCACATCTCTGTATTGATTTTCCTCCTCTTCTTATCAATTGCTGCTGGCTTGTTAGCAGCCCTCCAACTCCTGCTGGGTATGCATTCAGTCCATGCTACAAAATACCCTGACCACTGCACTTTTACCTTCTTCAGATCCTTTTTCACATCCCTCAATAGTGACAAGCCCTTTTCCATGACCATATTGTTTTCGCCTAAATGCACTTATAACACATCAGGGGCATTCCTCCCCTGTATCAACATGTTCAGTGTAGGAAACAGCTCCCAACGCATGCCCCCTTTGACATGCCAAGCAACGGAAAGAGCGGGCTGATCAAAACCAAGATTGCGATCATGGTTACTCTTGCCGGCTCCCAGGTCAGCCCATTTTACGAATGAATGCCCCACGATGCAGACTGCCAAGCCAGCAGCCTCCGTGCCCAGAACCGAAACTGAAATAGAAACAGCAGTAAGGGAAAATACAGCAAATTGTTGCTCAACACTATCTCCCTTCAGGTCTGACATACCTCTTGAAACAATTTGAAGACCATCTACTCAGACCCATGATTTGCTCCCTTGAGCAACCCCTCCTATCAGCCTCCGTAGCCACCCCAATTCAAAATGAATGTGTGCCGTAGTTTGTAGCTACCAACCCCAACTTATCGATTGCTTTTCTCTAGATTGGCAACAGCTGAAATACAGTCACAGGTTCCGCTAGAACATGTCTGTTAACTTCACCCTATGATGCCACCCGTCGCCCCCATAGTTTCCTACACCATGCTCCCAGGCAGAAACACTCCACGGGGTACACAGCAGGAGTACTGTTGTTTCTGTCGACCTCTGATCTGTTTTTGAACGGTGCAGCCTGATTCCTCCCCCTGTCTACGTCCTCCCATAGAAGTCCTCTACTAACCCCAGCCCCCCAACAATTCAGACTCTCTGAATGCCCCAAAAACTATTCACATCATCAAAGTGGAAAACAAGGTAGAATCCCTTTCTGACCTGCAAATCTTGAGCAAAACAACAATCACCTTGGTAAATACCTGCCACGTAAGTGGCTTCCGCTTCTTTCCCGAATGACCATGCTCCCTGGCCCAACCTTCCAGCACTCTGGCCCAGTTCCTCTGCCGATGGGGCATACCCCCAAAACAACTTACCCATGAAAGCAATGCCTGTCAATTTCACAGCAATCATGACCAGGAGACAGCCCTTTCTCCATCAGCCCCACAATATCCTGCACCACATCCTCCACTCTTTCTTATTCACTCGATCTCCTACAAGCCCGTGGGCATATGCTTCCCCTGTAGGGACAGCTAGAGACCCTACCACACAATGGAGCAGCCTCTGTCTCCTACTGTCCATACCTCCGTCGGCATTCGCATCTTGTCCCTTTCCGCCTCTGTGGCCAGCCCATGGAACCTCTCCCACTGTGAACGAGACAAAGCATTCACAATGTCCACACCAGGTATGTGTTTCGCCCTGAACAGAATATCATGTTTCAGGCACACAAGCACAAAAACCTGCAGCAACTTTAGGACCTGCCTGTCTCTGGAGAACTTTTTGTTGACCTCCTGCACCACTGCCATGTTGTCAATATGAAGCAAAACTTTTATGTGCTCCAACAACTCTCCCCACAGAGTGACTGCAACCACCAGTGGCAACAACTCAAGAAAGGCAATGCTGCTGCCACCATGTTCACCACGCATCAATGCCCTTGCACTTACAAGCCAAATCCTATACCCCCACTGCTTCCATATAGATCGGGACATCCCCCTCAAACTCTCACATGGTATACACAGGGAATACGGTTGAGTGACTCCAAAAATAAGCGCCACATGCGTAGATCCTCCCTCACACCTGCTGACAGCTGCACATGATGGTGAGGTAAGGACAGGCCTGATAACGCCAACGCCAACCTCCTTCAGAATGTCCTACCCGCCCATACCACACTGAATGCAAAATAATTGAGGTGGCCCAGAAGCACCTGTATCTCCCGGACCTTGACCTTAACTTTGTCCAGTATCCTGCCCAATAACAATTGCATCTTCAGTTTTTTGTCCTAAGGCAAACGTGCCTCCATGACCCCAGAGTCCATTTCTATCTCCAAAAATGAAAGCGTTGTCTGTGGGCCCACTGTCTTCTTGAGCGCCAAAGGGACCCCAATGTCATCCATGAGCTCTAGAAAACTTATGAGCAGACGCTGGCAGTCCGCAGAGCCAGGTTTGGTGATAAAGAAGAAATCCTCCAGGCAATGGGTCTCCCACTCGTGCCCCGTGCACCATGTAAACCTCCATTGCAAAAATGAACTAAACCGCTCGAACAGAGAGCATGAAATGGAGCAACCCATTGGAAGAGCTTTATCCACGTAACATTGACCTCCAAATTGTATACCCAGCAGCTGAAAATAATCAGGGTGTATGGGCACCAACTGAAATGCTGACTTTATGTTGCATTTCACCATTTCCGCTCCTACCCCTGTCTGTTCCACCAGTGCCATTGCCACGTCCACTGATGAATATGATACCGAAGCCACCTCGTCAGCTATAAAGTCATTCACCGATTGTCCCTCCGGCCATGATAGATGTTGAATCAGCCTGAACTGACCCAGCTCCTTCTTGGGGACCACCCCTATCGGGGACACAATCAAGTTCTCCATTGGCCATTCATCAAAAGGACCAGCAATCCTACCCTCCCTCACTTTTTTCATCAAATTCCCCTGTGCCACCTGTGACTGTTCCTTTACTGATTTGAGGTTCCCTGCCGATTACCGAAGTCTAGGACCCCCGTACCTCAAATGGAAACCCCACTGAAACCCCTCCTGCAAGATCACTGCGTCCTCTTCACTGGGGTAGGACCGCAGTCTTTCTAACCTAACCAGCGTACAAGATTTTCCTTCCAGTTCCTTGGGCCCCCTTTCCTTCTCTGTAGGGATAAGATATGTGCTGGGGCACACTGGAGCCCCCTGATTCTGCTGCCACTGGCCTGAGTATCCCCCTTGCTTGGCGCCCTTATTGGCTTCCTGTGTTGCAGTAACAGTGTACTAGTGCATGCCTACCCGAGCACTTTGAACATTCGTGCCTAAAACTGCAATACTCTCTCGAGCACATTCCTTTATTGAAATCCCAACAGGTCCCATCATCCCTCCTTGTATTTTTGTTGTGGAACCCACCCCTCCCCAGGTGGAGCAGTCCTGAAAGGGCTGGCAGACTATTGGCAGGCCGTGAATATCGTCTTACCAAATTTTGCCAGACCCATTGTAGCTGCCAGTGGTCTGCGTTTATTTCTCCACACTTAGCCTCTGCATCAAGGGCCATGCACGCTCGGAATTCATCGACATACTGTGCCCGTGCATTACTCCCAAATGATATATGTGCAGGAGATTCTTTATTTTCAACTCTTAGCTCTCCTTGACCTCTGCTCCTTCTATCACCCCCTTCACCCCTTCACCCCTTCTGTCGCCCCATCCTCCATTCCTTTGTCCTTAAGTTTGTCACCCATCTGCTCCCCTGCTGGTGTCCCCCCCCTCCTGTACTTGACCCCCCATCTGCTCTACCCACTGCTTTGTTCCGCATGCCATAATTTTGTGATCCTTAACCCCCGTTTCTCCATGCCTTCCCTGTGTGCCCTTTTGCAGTCTTGTATCTTCCCCTGCCTGCACCACTCATCCACTTTGATTGATACCATCACTGGGGCCGCCCCTGCAGCTCCTACCTTCTTACCTATTGTTAAGGTCGGCGCCCGCTCCTTGTGCATGGCCTGAAAAACACTACTCAGACACTGATTAGCCAGAGCCATCACCTTCGAACTTCCCCGCACCGGGCTGCCACTACCTTTGTTGCACAGCACCCGGTGCATCGCTGTCGATAATCTCGCCCTCCTCGACACTGTCCTTCTCATAATCCAGCTCCACGCAGTCCACCAAATTTTTCGGCTATGCATTGCGCTTGCACCACCTGCCCCATCGTGGGGTAACTGCCTACTTTTTCCTGGAGGCTGTACCAAACCCTCCCATGCACTCCTTCGCTGCAGGATGCTGTGACCCGTATGCCCGTCCTCCCGAAAATGCTCTGCACATGTCCACCATGCGCCCTGACGAGGCCTCACCGGACCTACTTGAGCCAGTAGAGGCCGGGTTCCACAATGCCGTCCAGCCAACTGCTCTGCGCCATTCCTTCTCTTCACCTCGGGGTGGATGAGCCGTACTGTGCTCTCCCAAGTCTGATGCTTGACCCCATTTCGCGGCCTTGTTAATGTGCGTATGCCCTGCCGCCTCTTCCCCTTCTCTTCTGGCCATTGTGCCTTGAGACCACACAGCGCCCCCTGCACCCAATCCCACATGCCCAGGGATGCCGGCTATATGGCTCCTGCCCCCCCAGCCTGTCTAACTGCCATAACAGCCTTTTCCCCATTATCTACTCTGGAGGGGCCTGCAACCTCCAACACTTGCCCTTGCCCCCCCCGCTCCAGGGTATCTCCTGATTCATTTGGGTCTACCTTTTGGGCACCCAGGCCTCCCAGCATCAAGGCTGGCACATCTCTCCCCCACTGTGGGGCCTGCCGCGCCTCCTCTCCTGGGCCACCAGCATGTGCAAGGCTCAAACCTAGGCCTGGTCTAAGCCTCTACCCCTGCAGGCCCTTGTGTAGAGGAACCATCCACTGGGCCCGCCCCCTGCTCCTGCCGGCATTTTTTCAAACAACCCGCCAGCCAAGAGCCCAAGCGGCGGAGCTGCTCCCTCTCTTGTAGCCACAGAAATGCTGCAGCACATAGCGCGCATCCCCTCCCCCACCATGCCCCGACCTCGAGGAGGCGCTCCGTGAACCCGCGAGCAGCGCTGACTTCCTACCTGCACGCACCCTGAACCGCATCCATGGGGCAGGGATAATGCCAAAACTGTAGCGGCAACCCTGCCCGACGCTCACCTCACCAGCCGGCCCGTTACAACGACCACACTGCCTCTAAAGAGCAGATCCATGTGCCCCACCTCCTTTAACAAACGGAGCACCATGGAAACCTTGTCCTCCGCTGTAACTTCAAGTATCAACTCCTACACTACGAAATAATACCAGACAAACTTTTGGGAAAAACCTTCCAAACGCTACCTACAACTGGACTGCCTCTGGGTATACCTACCACGAAATGGCCTCCTATATATCCTTGGGCTACAGCCTCAAATGGATGTAACCCAAATGGTGCAAAGTCGTCCCACAATATCCCCGGAGACAAACCTCCCTCCGGTCGGCTATCCCCCAAACCCCTATTCTACCGACGTTGAATATCGAGTTATTACTGAAAGCTTGGATAAGGGTGTGAAGAACTTGGAAAGTCAGGGGTGAAGTCTCTGTCAGGTATGTCTTCACCTTGGAGTTCTTCCTGGTATGTTTCCTCACACTCAGAAAAAAGTGATACTGGAGGCAACATTCAGGGCCTCACTTATGAGACCCCTTTGCGTCGCCGGAAGGTTACTTTTTTGAAGTTCTGCTGGCTCAATGTGCCCTGGCATATTTACAAGGCCACGTAAAGCCACTTTATGTGGCTTTTCGTGGCCTTGTAAATATGTGCCCCTTTCATGCAGAACACTGCGTGAAAGGGGCGTTCTATGGGTATTGCTGTGGGTGTTCCACAGGGGTGGCGTTAGGGAGGCGTAACGAGGAGAAATGTTTTCATTTCTCCTCATTGTTTCCTTTTTCTATGTGTGCTGCATTCTGCAGCACACATAGAAATAGGAAATCACCTAAATTGATTGATTTTCTGCAGGAAGGTGTCCTTTCCTCTACAACATCAATCAGCCCCAGCCCCGCAACGCAGGCACCCTTGCACCGTGGTGCAAGGGTGCCTGCGTGGATGCATGGCAGTCCATTGTGCGCCGGCACAGGGGAAAAGGACAGGAATGCACCGTATCTCATAGATAAAGTTCATTCCTGCCCTTTTGTTTTGATGTGGGGCAGTGCAGCAAGTTTACTTGCGTCGCTGCCCTGCGCCAAAACCTCATAAATGAGGCCCTCAGTGTCTTAAAGAGTGATGCATTGTGAATCAGTGCGAGCCCCTCTTGCCATGCAGTAGAACCCTGAATGTCCATCACGATGTTGGAGTTCGGATCGAAAAATTAATCATTTTTTGTGGGAGCCTTTCCTCTTTTCAAGAACCAGATCTCTTTGACCATTTTGAGATGACTGAGCTCTTCTTTGATTATCAATGTATGTTTCCATCTTTGCTGATTCTAATGTCGCACTTCATCCTGTGTCGATGGTGCAGGCGTGATGTTCTGTGGAATCTAGGGGGCATATTTATGAGAGGCTTGCATCACATTTGCACCATGTAAAGTGGTACATGCATGGTTCAAACCTCTAAGTCAGATATATGAAGCCACGCAAAGCTACTTTGCGTGGCTGTGAGTAGCTTCACAAATCTGGAGTAACGCAGCTTAAATTGCTGGGTTGGGTTACTCTGCCCTGGGAAGGCCTTCCATGGGCATTGTGTTCCCATGCAACTTCCATGGATTTTGACGCATTCGCAGATTTGCAAGAACTTGTAAATCTGGGGATGCGCCAAAATCTTACGCCTTCCCAGGAGAGGTGGAACAAGGAGAAATATCTCTATTTCTCCTTTGTTTCTTTCTCTATGTGTGCTGAATTTCGCAGCACACATAGAAAGAGAAATATCCCTCCCAGCATTGTATTTGTGCTGGAAGGTGCCCCTTCCTACACAAAAACAATCCTGCACGCAACACAGACACCCTTGCACCATGCTGCTGCGAAGGTGCCTGCATTGACGCTAGGCTGCCAAAAGGGCACCAGCACAAGGGAAAGGATGGGAATGCGCCATATTGCCTTAAATACGGTGCATTCCTACCTTTTCCATATGGCGCAGCGTGGCACAGGAAGGTGACTTGCAGTGCAGCGCTGCCTCCGTTTTGCTTAAATATGGTCCTAGGTCCTAATTGTCTTCCAAGAGAACATCCCAGCAGGTCGCGCACCAGTGGTGTCATGAGGAGTCAATAATCCCTTAGTGTTTCCCAGAGCACTTGTGCAATCAGCCTCCGAGTGAATTTGCCAACTTGCCTGGCTTTCTTCAGCGTAGCCAATAGTCACTCTACAGTGCAAAAGCCCAGTGACCATTTTTCGTATGGTGGTAGCCGATGTACTGAGCAAAGTCCTTAAACTCTTTGCTATAAAATGAACCACCATTGTCAGATTGTATTGACTCTGGTATACCAGAAGTAGAGAATATCTTATTGACAGCAGGGGCCACACTACCTTCTAAAGTGCCGAAAAGCACCATCACCTCATTAAACTTGTAATATCCATTTATAATAAGCACTGTCCTGTGGCAAGTGATCAGTGTCACAAGATGCTCTGCTGAGGCCCCCCAGAGGCTCAGGTGCAGCTTTCTTGCTCAAGCTTTGGCAAACAAGACAAGAGCTGAAAATCTTTTCCACCAGTTTAACAAGAAACAGGAGGCACAGTTTAGGAGACATTATGTTACAAAAACACCATGGTGACTCTTGTGTGCAAGGTTCACAGCTTCCTTTTGCAATGACCATAGAATGACCAGACACGCTCACCATGTACATCCCTGAATTCTTCCAGTTCAATGAGGCCGCTGCGACGTGATCTTGTTGCACTTTGCTGCGGTTGTTCGACCGTTGGATTTGGACAAGTTAGACATGTTTTTCTGGTTGATATCAAGAGGGGGGCTTGTTTTATAATGCATTATATATATATTCTACCACAATGTACGCCAGAGGTCTATGGAAAGACAACACCAGGATTGGGTTCCTTCTAAAGTTTGAGCACTATGTTGTCACAGGACTCATCCTTCTATGCAAGGTGAGATACTGGACTCTGGGTTGCCAAAGATGGTGATAAGTGTCTGGTGATCATTTGCAACTACGCAAGCCTTGCCATACAAGGACAATTTCTAGTGTCAGATGCTGACACAACAGCTAGGCCCTCCTCTTCCGCCTGTGAGAATGCCTTTTCAGACGTCATCGAAGTGTTGCAATGATTCGAGGTCAGATTCTAGGCTGAGTCAGTATGGCTCCCAGACAAAATGGGCTTGTAGCCTTTACAACACCTTCAGAGATCACTGTACAACATACAAATGCCGTCAGTGAAGCAGGATTTAATACCTTCAATTGCAGCCTGGAACCCCTGTGCCCATACAAACATTTGTCCTTTCTTCCTAAGCCGCCTCAGTGACGCAAAGTCCTGCATGTACATGTCTGAATAACCAGCCATGCCCAGGGTTGACCACAGAGGCCACATCTGGGCTGGGATAAGCCTGATAGAAGTGCCCCGACCTTGTTAGGATCAGGGCACGTGCCTTCCGGGTGAACATGGCCATATAATGTCAGTGCAGACAAAAGTCACACTTATTAAGGTCACGGTTGACACCTGCTAGTGCTCTGCAGACATTCAATTACCACAAGGCCCTCACTTCATAAAGGACAGCCAGGAATGCATCACATGATCTTTCTAATTTCGTCCTGGAAGAATCAGATGCCGATAACAAGGCTCAGGTGTTTCTATCTAAACAATCTCCTGAGTGAGGCAAATATTGTGAGTCTGCTCACAGACGTCTCCAGGTCCAACTGATGATGGTGTTGGTTGAAATGTACCACAGAACACAAATGTGCATCAGAGGTGGCAGGATGGGGCTGCCTTTGGATGGGCAGGTTTAGTTGCACAACAACTGTTGCCTTTGGAGGACACCAGAGAGACCCGTTCCTGGCTGAACAACGCCCTGGTGAACGGCTATTGGTCGATGCTTAAACTTGCTGCTGAGTTATTGCAGGTGGCACGAAAATGAAGAGGTACAAACCACACTGGACTGTCTGTGTCCACTGTACAGTGTACTGTCTTTGTGCACTGTACTGTCTGTGTGCACTGTACTGTGTACTGTCTTTGTGCACTGTACTGTCTCTGTCTGTGTGCACTGTACTGTATACTGTCTATGTGCACTGTACTGTCTATGTGCACAGTACTGTGTACTGTCTACATGCACTGTACTGTCTATGTGCACTGTACTGCCTATGTGCACTGTACTACCTATATTCACTGTACTGCATATGTGCACTGTACTGTGGACTGTCTATGTGCACTGTACTGCCTATGTGCACTGTACTGACTATGTGCACTGTACTGTGTACTGTCTATGTGCATTGTACTAACCATGTGCACTGTACTGTCTATGTGCACAGTACTGTGTACTGTCTACATGCACTGTACTGTCTATGTGCACTGTACTGCCTATGTGCACTGTACTGACTATGTGCACTGTACTGTGTACTGTCTATGTGCATTGTACTAACCATGTGCACTGTACTGTCTATGTGCACTGTACTGCCTATGTGCACTGTACTACCTATGTTCACTGTACTGCCTATGTGCACTGTACTGTGGACTGTCTTTGTGCACTGTACTGCCTATGTGCACTGTACTGACTATGTACACTGTACTGTGTACTGTCTATGTGCATTGTACTAACCATGTGCACTGTACTGTCTATGTGCACAGTACTGTGTACTGTCTACATGCACTGTACTGTCTATGTGCACTGTACTGTCTATGTGCACTGTACTGCCTATGTGCACTGTACTACCTATGTTCACTGTACTGCCTATGTGCACTGTACTGTGGACTGTCTTTGTTCACTGTACTGCCTATGTGCACTGTACTGACTATGTGCACTGTACTGCCTATGTGCACTGTACTGTGTACTGTCTATGTTGACTGTACTGCCTATGTGCACTGTACTGCCTAAGTGCACTGTACTGTGTACTGTCTATGTGCATTGTACTAACCATGTGCACTGTACTGTCTATGTGCACAGTACTGTGTACTGTCTACATGCACTGTACTGTCTATGTGCACTGTACTGCCTATGTGCACTGTACTGCCTAAGTGCACTGTACTGTGTGCTGTCTATGTGGATTGTACTGTCTATGTGCACTGTACAATATATTTTCTATGCACACTATACTGACTATGTGCACTGTACTGTGTACTGGCTATGTGCACTGTACTGTCTATATGCACTGACTGTCTATGTGCACTGTACTGTGTACTGTCTATGTATGTACACTGTACTGTGTACTGTCTATGTGCACTGTACTGACTGTGCTCTGTACCTGTCTGTACACTATACTGTCTATGTGCACTGTCTGTCTAGCTGCACTGTACAGTGTACTTTCTATGTGCATTGTCTGTCTACTTGCACTGTACTGTGTACTGTCTACTTGCACTGTACTGTCTATATGCACTGTACTATGGGCACTGGTCTGACCATGTATACTGTACTATGTATTGTCTATGTGCAATGTACTGTCTATGTGCACTGTACTGAGTACTGTCTGTGTGCACTGTACTATGTGCACTGTACTATGTACTATGCGCACTGTCTGCCTTTGTGCACTGTACTGTCTATGTGCACTGTACTGTCTATGTGCTCTGTACTATGTGCACTGTACTGTGGACTGTCTATGTGCACTGTATTGTCTATGTGCACTGTACTGTGTGCTGCCTATGTGCACTGTCTGTCTTTGTGCATTGTACTCTGTACTTTCTATGTGCATTGCACTGACTGCGCACTGCACTGTGTACTGTCTGTGTGCACTGGGCTGTCTATGTGCACTGTCTGTCTATGTGCACTGTACTGTGTACTGTCTATGTGCACTGTACTGTCTATGTGCACTTCACTGTATTGTGTACTGTCTATGTGCACTGTGCTGTGTATTTTCTAGGTGCATTGCACTGACTGTGCACTGTGTACTGTCTGTGTGAACTGTACTGTCTATATGCACTAAACTGTGTACTATCTATGTGCACTGTACTGTATACTATCTATGTGCACTGTACTGTATACTATCTATGTGCACTGTCTGTCTATGTGCACTGTACTGTGTACTGTCTACATGCACTGTACTGTCTATGTGCACTGTACTGTCTATGTGCACTGTACTACCTATGTTCACTGTACTGCCTATGTGCACTGTACTGTGGACTGTCTTTGTGCACTGTACTGCCTATGTACACTGTACTGTGTACTGTCTATGTGCATTGTACTAACCATGTGCACTGTACTGTCTATGTGCACAGTACTGTGTACTGTCTACATGCACTGTACTGTCTATGTGCACTGTACTGTCTATGTGCACTGTACTGCCTTGGTGCACTGTACTACCTATGTTCACTGTACTGCCTATGTGCACTGTACTGTGGACTGTCTATGTTCACTGTACTGCCTATGTGCACTGTACTGCCTATGTGCACTGTACTGTGGACTGTCTATGTGCACTGTACTGCCTATGTGCACTGTACTGCCTATGTGCACTGTACTGCCTATGTGCACTGTACTGCCTATGTGCACTGTATTGTGTACTGTCTATGTGCATTGTACTAACCATGTGCACTGTACTGTCTATGTGCACAGTACTGTGTACTGTCTACATGCACTGTACTGTCTATGTGCACTGTACTGTCTATGTGCACTGTACTGCTTTGGTGCACTGTACTACCTATGTTCACTGTACTGCCTATGTGCACTGTACTGTGGACTGTCTATGTTCACTGTACTGCCTATGTGCACTGTACTGCCTATGTGCACTGTACTGTGGACTGTCTATGTTCACTGTACTGCCTATGTGCACTGTACTGCCTATGTGCACTGTACTGCCTATGTACACTGTATTGTGTACTGTCTATGTGCATTGTACTAACCATGTGCACTGTACTGTCTATGTGCACTGTACTGCCTTGGTGCACTGTACTACCTATGTTCACTGTACTGCCTATGTGCACTGTACTGTGGACTGTCTATGTTCACTGTACTGCCTATGTGCACTGTACTGCCTATGTGCACTGTACAGTGGACTGTCTATGTTCACTGTACTGCCTATGTGCACTGTACTGCCTATGTACACTGTATTGTGTACTGTCTATGTGCATTGTACTAACCATGTGCACTGTACTGTCTATGTGCACAGTACTGTGTACTGTCTACATGCACTGTACTGTCTATGTGTACTGTACTGCCTATGTGCACTGTACTACCTATGTTCACTGTACTGCCTATGTGCACTGTACTACCTATGTTCACTGTACTGTCTATGTGCACTGTACTGTCTATGTGCACTGTACTGCCTATGTGCACTGTACTACCTATGTTCACTGTACTGCCTATGTGCACTGTACTGTGGACTGTCTATGTTTACTGTACTGTCTATGTGCACTGTACTGTCTATGTGCACTGTACTGCCTATGTGCACTGTACTACCTATGTTCACTGTACTGCCTATGTGCACTGTACTGTGGACTGTCTATGTGCACTGTACTGCCTATGTGCACTGTACTGCCTATGTGCACTTTACTGCCTATGTGCACTATACTGTGGACTGTCTATGTTCACTGTACTGCCTATGTGCACTGTACTGCCTATGTGCACTGTACTGTGTACTGTCTATGTGAATTGTACTAACCATGTGCACTGTACCGTGTACGGTCTGTGTGCACTGGGCTGTCTATGTGGATTGTACTGTCTATGTGCACTGTACTGTGTACTGTCTATGTGAACTGTACTGTCTATGTGCACTGTACTGAGTACTGTCTGTGTGCACTGTACTATGTGCACTGTACTATGTACTGTGTGTACTGTCTACCTTTGTGCACTGTACTGTCTATGTGCACTGTACTGTCTATGTGCTCTGTACTATGTGCACTGTCTGCCTATGTGCACTGTACTGCCTATGTGCACTGTACAGTGGACTGTCTATGTTCACTGTACTGCCTATGTGCACTGTACTGCCTATGTACACTGTATTGTGTACTGTCTATGTGCATTGTACTAACCATGTGCACTGTACTGTCTATGTGCACAGTACTGTGTACTGTCTACATGCACTGTACTGTCTATGTGTACTGTACTGCCTATGTGCACTGTACTACCTATGTTCACTGTACTGCCTATGTGCACTGTACTACCTATGTTCACTGTACTGTCTATGTGCACTGTACTGTCTATGTGCACTGTACTGCCTATGTGCACTGTACTATCTATGTTCACTGTACTGCCTATGTGCACTGTACTGTGGACTGTCTATGTTTACTGTACTGTCTATGTGCACTGTACTGTCTATGTGCACTGTACTGCCTATGTGCACTGTACTACCTATGTTCACTGTACTGCCTATGTGCACTGTACTGTGGACTGTCTATGTGCACTGTACTGCCTATGTGCACTGTACTGCCTATGTGCACTGTACTGCCTATGTGCACTATACTGTGGACTGCCTATGTTCACTGTACTGCCTATGTGCACTGTACTGCCTATGTGCACTGTACTGTGTACTGTCTATGTGAATTGTACTAACCATGTGCACTGTACCGTGTACGGTCTGTGTGCACTGGGCTGTCTATGTGGATTGTACTGTCTATGTGCACTGTACTGTGTACTGTCTATGTGAACTGTACTGTCTATGTGCACTGTACTGAGTACTGTCTGTGTGCACTGTACTATGTGCACTGTACTATGTACTGTGTGTACTGTCTACCTTTGTGCACTGTACTGTCTATGTGCACTGTACTGTCTATGTGCTCTGTACTATGTGCACTGTACTGTGGACTGTCTATGTGCACTGTATTGTCTATGTGCACTGTACTGTGTGCTGCCTATGTGCACTGTCTGTCTTTGTGCATTGTACTCTGTACTTTCTATGTGCATTGCACTGACTGCGCACTGCACTGTGTACTGTCTGTGTGCACTGGGCTGTCTATGTGCACTGGGCTGTCTATGTGCACTGTACTACCTATGTTCACTGTACTGCCTATGTGCACTGTACTGTGGACTGTCTTTGTGCACTGTACTGACTATGTACACTTTACTGTGTACTGTCTATGTGCATTGTACTAGCCATGTGCACTGTACTGTCTATGTGCACAGTACTGTGTACTGTCTACATGCACTGTACTGTCTACGTGCACTGTACTGTCTACGTGCACTGTACTGCCTATGTGCACTGTACTACCTATGTTCACTGTACTGCCTATGTGCACTGTACTGTGGACTGTCTATGTTCACTGTACTGCCTATGTGCACTGTACTGCCTATGTGCACTGTACTGCCTATGTGCACTGTACTGTGGACTGTCTATGTTCACTGTACTGCCTATGTGCACTGTACTGTGTACTGTCTATGTGAATTGTACTAACCATGTGCACTGTACCGTGTACTGTATATGTGCACTGTGCTGTCTATGTGGATTGTACTGTCTATGTGCACTGTACTGTGTACTGTCTATGTGAACTGTACTGTCTATATGCACGGACTGTCTATGTGCACTGTACTGTGGACTGTCTATGTGCACTGTACTGCCTATGTGCACTGTACTGCCTATGTGCACTGTACTGTGTACTGTCTATGTGAATTGTACTAACCATGTGCACTGTACCGTGTACTGTATATGTGCACTGTGCTGTCTATGTGGATAGTACTGTCTATGTGCACTGTACTGTGGAGAGGTGTGGTGCAGCGGCCAGGGCAGCTGACTTCGGCGCACAGGGTTCACGGTTCGATCCCCGGCTCCGGCGGCAGCTCAGCTCAGCACCATGTGACTCCGGGCAATAGCTCACTTAATTTCCACGACGGCCTCCAGCACCTTGAGACCCGTAAGGGTGAGTAGCTGCGCTATATAAAAACGGACTTACTTACTTACATTTTTACTGCCTATGTTCACTGTACTGTGGACTGTCTTTGCACACTGTACTGACTATGTGCACTGTACTGTGTACTGTCTATGTGTACTGTCTATGTATGTACACTGTACAGTGTACTGTCTATGTGAACTGTACTGTCTATATGCACTGACTGTCTATGTGCACTGTACTGTGTACTGTCTACGTGCACTGTACTGTCTATGTGCACTGTACTGTATACTATCTATGTGCACTGTCTGTCTATGTGCACTGTACTGTGTACTGTCTACCTGCCCTGCACTGTCTATGTGCACTGCACTATGTATTGTCTATGTGCACGGTACTATGTGCCGTTTGATCGCTTGCACACACTTGCCAACAAGTACCAGACATTTTCACCACATCTGGGCTTGCAGCTGCCTAAGTCATCAATTGTAAAGAAGCTGCAGCAGGCCCAACCAATCAGCAGCTCTGAAACTTAACAGGCACCCGGTGTCAGCTGCCGACTCAGTTGCATAATAATCAAATCCCCAAAAATATTTCTCATGCAACAGCACAATGTGAAGATAACTCTTGATGGCAGCAGGGGCACCTGAGAGCCGCTATGCATAGGGTTTGACGTCTGTTTGCAGTTACTGCTGCTCAAAGACACTTGACTTGATAGGTGACTTACTGTCGCTTAAGGTTCAGTACATTTGGCAGAAATTAATGCTCAAAATGTATTAATGTCGGGGCGGCT
Organism: Calotriton arnoldi; assembly: GCA_963921515.1. NCBI lineage: Eukaryota > Metazoa > Chordata > Amphibia > Caudata > Salamandridae > Calotriton > Calotriton arnoldi. The sequence continues at coordinate 29,052 of CAWUFW010005176.1, forward strand.
GCTCCATTTGAGCGGAGGAGCGTTGCCCCACAAAGGCAAGCCCCAGGCAGAGCTGAAAAATAAAATGGTAATATAGTTTATTTATTATCATTTTATTTTTCAGCAACCGACCGTTCCAGACTGAGTGTCAGGGCCACTGCTACTGAGTGCGCTCTCTTTGGCTGGCCGTCTTAAGACGGCCAGCCAGACATGCACATTTTAAACCTCTCTAACACAACTGTCTCAGAGAGAGCGCAGGCCTCCAGTGCTCTTAAGAGTGCTGAGAGAGCCCGCTCCCTCCAATCCTGGTGCTTCTCTCATGCTACTGAGAGCAGCACCAGGATTGGTTAGGGGACAGAGGCGCAACTAGAGCCAAATTTCGGGCGGGGGGGGGGGCTAATTCTTCCTCAATAGGCATAGTGGAGATGCAGGGGCTCTAAGAAGGGATGAAAAAACAACAAAGCCTCATTAACAAGCAAATGGTCTTTTAAAGACCTGTGAAGTACTGTGTGTGTGCCCGGGAAGCTGTCTCAGCCCGGACTGCCACACACGACGGGGGGGGGGGGGGGGCTGAAGCCCTTTGAGCCCAATGGGCGTTGGGCGCCTGTTAGGGCAGTTGGATGGGTCCTGCGTTGAAGCTTGCCTCGAAGAGAGAAGATCGATCGAGGAGGGCGTCACATCGCACACTAAAGTAACTGTTTTTCATGTAATTTTTTTTTTCTGTGCCACTTGCCACACCCCGCTCAGTACATGCCAGCCGCCACTGATGGTGGTGGAATCGCAGGCTCAGCACGAGTTGAAAGGTTGCGGCTGCTATGTTGCGAGACTTGATCCCTGAGTTTTACAAAACTAAATTTTAAAAAGATATAGGGGCAGAGTAGGGGTACCCTGACAGTCTGTGCCATATGGGGGATCCTCCGACCCCCTTGGATCCAAATTTTAAAAAATGCTTTTATTTGGGGTTCCATGGATTTGCTTATCTACTGCAAACCCAGCGCGGCACCTTGGAGAATCGCAGCAGATCATGGCACAACAGAATTTAAAAGAAGAGGGTGGCCCTCCGCAGGGGGTGGGCGCTGTGCCTGGCTGTGGGGGTAGACTGTCCGCGGGATGGATGCAGGACCTGGCCACAGGTGTATCGGCACCTATATATTTACTTTATACTATATCAACTCTGGTCTCGATTCATAAAACGTTCAAAAGCTAAACTGGATACAAGCACTCATGGAAATGATGTACATTCCCAGAAGTGTACCAATAAACAAAAGGAGGGAGTGAAGAGGTAGAAAAAAGTAGTAGAGGGTGGACTCGTCCTCCTCAAAACGTCATAAAAACCAAAAAGAATCCTCCTCAAACTGAGTGAAAGAATATATCCTTCCAAGATATTCTCCTCACGACTCGCGGAAGACGTGTGTGCCCTAATGATGTATAGGGACACACAGTGTGTTGTTAAAATAACCCTCACCCACCAAAAGGTCCCTTGGTGGCATGCTTCATCATTGGGTTCTTCCTGCCCCGCTGTGGGACGGGGCGTGCTACGACCTACGAAGACGCGGGAGCACTTAGAAGTGAATATACTAGGTGTCGTGTTAGTGTGAGAGTGGAAGGGTCAAATGTGAAGATTAGTGAAGTATAAAAGATACCTGGCTATGTGGAAAACTACTATTTAATACTTTCCCTAGCTGGTAGCATTAAAACCGGGGAGTGGAGGTAATATGCTGCAATGGGCTACCACCTCGCTAGTCAACATGTTTCAAAGCCATCCCCTTGGCTTCTCATCAGGACCGGTATGGATCCCTTTGCCACTCCTACAATGGAAGAACAATGTGGTCTGCTTTGGTAATTAAGCAAGAGTCATGCGTGTAATAGCATGCATTTAATACTATACCCCTTTGGTATGGTTTCTCAAAATTAACAATCTGGAAGGATAAAAGAACACTGTTAAACATCAGTACTATGACATTCATTTAGATTACATCACCATATTTGTGGAAATCTGAAAGAGAAATTATATATTTTTCTCGGGGTGCACCGCAATCACTATGTTAGGTGGGTGTCGTGCTACCCATGAGGGACATACATTGACAATACTAGACGTCACAACACAAAACATATAAACATAAAGCACACACTCTAATGCGATCAATGGCTGTGTAATTGATCCGACTCTGTTGGCTGGAAGACGTGATCATGGTCAAATGTTGCTTAAAGTAAAAATGAGAAAAAGCACATTATTGCGTACTTTAATAATACCGTTCTATAGCCCCATGAGCTTTTCACGGGAGGGGAGGAGCGCCTGTAGTCAAACACTACAGAGAAAGGAATGGTTTTAGTAATGAGCGGTGTAATCTCACTCCGGGTTATGTCCGAATGAGTGCTCAAATGCCAGGGGGAAGGGGGCAGGGGTCGGCTGAGCCGTACTCACATCATCAAGGCTGCTCACTCTCTCCAGGATACTACCTCGCCGCGGCTCCGATGAACACTGAGTCAGTGTCCGGAGCTCGTATTTGTATTCAGCACTTCCGCGTTTGCGCGCTAGAAGTGTTAGAAAAGACTAGAGTGGGCCGTTTCAAAATGGCCGCCTAGAATGGCCTAGAATGGCATACTCTCCCTGTACCGGGGGAGGTTACTTCCGCTAGTTTATGCCAAAATGTCAGAGACATCCAAATACGAAAAACTGATATGTATAAATTTGCAAATAGGATGGCTATTGTTCCTGATTAGGAAACTCAGAGGGATTTTTACACGTGAGAGTCTTATAACTGTGTAACTAATTTACTCATGTTTATGAGTAAGTATGGGAACTGTCAATGGAGTGCATATGTGTATATATCTCGCCTCGTAATTCCCAGGGGGAGGAATGAGGGGGCGGGGGGCTCAGTACTTTCAGCCAGAAAAAGTCAGAGGTTGTAGAGGGAGCGGAAACTGTTGAGTCCGGCACTGGGGGTGCTAAGCCCATATGCCTGAACCAAACTCTCTCCTTCTGATTACGTATGGCTAAACAATCTCTCCCCTCTGTTGCGGGGTATTGAAACAGAGTGAAACAAGCATTGGCATAGCCAATAGGTCTCGCCTTTGGGACATTATAAGTGTTTAGTTATCCAGCACAATATCCTTTGTGCAACAACATCAAGTGTTGCATGGCTAAACACTTATAAGGTCCCAAAGGCGAGACCTATTGGCTATGCCAATGCTTGTTTTGGTAGGCACGGGACATTAAGTGATTTGCCCTGAGGCTCGAACCTTGGTTTTCCGGCTCCAAAGTCGGCAGTCTAGCCGTGAGACCACTCAGTCGAGTAATAACACCAGCCTCGCTCAGAATAGCAATGAATACTGTTAAGTGAAAAACCAAGAGGGTTAAAAAGAGATCATGCAATCCAGAGATGGAGAGACCGCCGAGGAGGACAATGATATCAAGGAGAAAGACTCAGAAGAGACTCCAAGAGTAAAATCGCTCTCTCCGAAGCAGTGGTGTAGAAGGATGCCATTGGCCCTGGTGTATGCAAGGAACATGATTGCTCCCTTTGCTGATGTGGCAGTAAAATGCAACATTTATCAAGGTTCAATGGGTCCCGGTGTCACTGCACCTGCTGCACCAATTGTAGCTGCGCCCCTGCTCCAGCAACGGGGGATGGACGGATGGAAAGAGTACAATATACTGGAAGGGGGAAAGGAAGGTCGTAGTCAGATCAATACTTGTTTGTATTATTATCGGTCTTGGGGGGGGGCGTGTGGCATCTGCTCTAATAATGTTAAGAGCCATCGCAAAGGCTATCGGGGAGGCAAACCTTTCCACCAATTTGAATTGCTGATCCGAGGCCTGGGGTGACTGATAGAGAGGGGTGAGGGTGAGATGGGGGAGGGGAGAGTTTGGGTAAAGGGAAAGAAGATTAGTTATGGGGAGAGGGAGAAGGAACAGTGGCTGGGGTGAGATAGGCAGATGGGAAATAAAAGGGCAAGCAGAGAGGCTAGAAAGATGGTTAGATAGGGGAATCGAGGAGTAGAAACCAGGAAAGAGGAGCACTGACACAACGGGAAGAACAGAAAAAGGCCTCAAGAGGGCGTGGGTAAAAGAAGCAGGGACGAAAGAAAGAAGAAGAATGTGAACAAAGAAAGCACAATGGGTGGAAGCAGGGGTCTGCAAAATCGCAGCTTTTTTTAATTAAAGTTTGTGAAATTCCATGACAGTTTACAGTAAAATGCTGTTTGCTGGTACCTTATGTGGCTTTATTTTTGCAAATGCACACCTCGCACTTAAGAAAACACCTCTCTCAGCAACATACTTTCAGTGCAAATCAGTCCCCTGCTGGTATCTCAGGAGATTTTTTATTTTTTTTTTTTTTTTAAACAAGTTGACCGCTCGCTCAAAAAAAGTTACAAAAAAAAGTAGAAAGTGACCTTTCACGTAACGCAAAAGTCGAAAATTTCTGGAATTTCACCAACATATTTAAAATTTCGCCCAGGCTGTGTAAAAATATTAAAGGAAGAGTGGGTAAAGGTAATAAATAGACTGGAGAAGAGGGCGGTAGTTACACAAGCAGTGAAGGCAGAAAGGTAGAAAGCATGAAAGACAATTGTGAAGAAGGGAAGACAGATAGGAGAATGAATAGAAAAGGGAACAAGCGCACGCGTGAAAGTTAATCAAAACAAGCGTGAGGGACAAGCACTTGTGCTTATGCTGCCATGCGCCTTGCGGGAGCGAGCAGCAGCGGCGCGAGAGACATATGTTGTCAATTAGCATGCGCGCCCCTGCTCGCTCCCGCAAGGTGGATGCCGCCACAAGCACGAGTGTGTGCTTCCAAAAAGAGCAGAGCGACGGCTAAAGGTCCTCCTATGCAGCGCATGTGCGCTGCGTAGGCGAGACCTTAAAAGGGCCTTTTGGTCATAGGTTGGACCAAGGTCATCTAAAAAAGAATGAATTAAAGCCCGAGGCCCCTCGTGATCGATCTTTAGCGTAAAGATGGAGGGGGTGCTGGCAGGCTCATTCCCAGAAGTGCTCATTTAAGTAAATGCTTACCCCAATTGAAAAAATATTTGCCCCTGTGGAAAATCCCTTCCTCGCACCTGTACATATTTTTGGGGTGTTTCTAATCTTCTTTCCCTTCCCAAAAAAACCTCTGGATTGTGGGTGTTCACCACCTTATTCCACTGCTCCTGCAAATGGCCTTTGAAGAGATTTACTCACACATAAAGTTCTGATGTACTGGCAAACTTTTAAGATGGAGTGAGTTCATTCAGAGGGGCAAAACCCCATAATTTCTGCTTCTATAAAGAAGTAATTGGATTTCCCCCAAGACGATGCTATTTCTGCAGATAAAGTTACACTTGGATGTCTAAACAACTTTGAAAACTGTGAATGGACATCTCAACTCCCTTTGAATCTTTTATCCTGACCAAGGCTGCATTATTTACCTGCAAGCTGCAGTTTCAGAATAATGACCTTCTACATCACATTTATTTCACGCCTTGGTAGCATTTTGCTTTCGTACATGAAGGAAACAGTTTCATTAATAACAGTAGGCCCTCTGCAAGAAACAGCAAAGACCCAGTTTGGAAGACTGCACGAACAAGCAACATTCAGCTACTTTTACTTATCAGATTACACTTTAAAATGGCATTACAAAATGCTGCCAGCAGCAGTGGCGGCTGCTCCCGGGAAGCAGCAGTGGTGCGGGGAGGGGTGGAGACGGGGAGGAGGGAAAGGGGTGTTAAAAAAAATCCCTTACCTGCCGCCTCTCCTCCGTCTTCTCTGTCCTCTTCCTGGCTTCTTCTCTGCAAACAGGAAGCAGGAAGCACCCAGGCTCCCCATAGCCAAAAACAACTCTGCAATGCAGCATTGTGATTGGTCTGTGCGCTGTGGTTCGGCGTCCAGCCAGGGAATGGGAGCCTGGGCATGTTCTCCACCCTGGCTGTAATGCAGCCTGGGTGGAGAACATGCAAAGTGCACATGAATGTTTGGCCAGCCTGAGAGGGCCGGCCAAACATTCATGCGCACTCACATAGTACCCACCACTCCTCCCCTGCTTTGAGAGCAGAGCAGATCCGCCCTGCCCCGCCCCACCAAGATGCCGCAGCAGGAACAAATAAAATGATAATAACGTCGAGTTATTATCATTTTATTTTTCCTTTTTTTCACTGTGAAAAGCAGTGGGGAGACGCTCCTCCGCCTAGCGGAGGAGCCGCCACTGGCCAACAGCCTTTATTGTTCTCTTGTACTCTGACGAGGAACTTCAATGTGAATTCATTTGTAAGCATGAAGGCTTATATAAGCTTGGGTGGGTTGTACGCCCTTCCACCAGGGCTGAGGTGGGATGCACTTTGGTGACCTGGTGGCAGTGGTGTAACATTAGCCCCGGCAGCCCCTGTGGTGCAGGGGGGGTCAGCTCTAGGGGCCCCCTCAGAGCACAGTGCACTGACTGGGTTTGGGACTTGTTAGTTTGATATGCTCGTGCATGGCTGCACACAGTCATGTACCGCGCACTGGCTGGCACTGTGAACGGGTGGCGGGCCCCTGGCCGGAGAGCTCCTGACTTGGTAGGGGGGTGGTCACTCCATGTACTTTGCAGGGGGGCCCACTCAATTTTCATTATGCCAATGCCTGGTGGACTACAGACTGACATATTTAGAGTTCTGTGCCAGGCAGGTGGAGACATCTGTGTCTTCAGAGGAGCCACAACCATGGTCGCTCCTGGGAGGGCGCTGAAGCTTTGCTGTGAGGGCTTCATATTCAGTGGCCTTGCACAGCAAAGTTTATCATTTATCAAAAACAACCTCCCAAACCAGGAGTTAGTTCTTGAAAAACAAACACGTAACAGCCATGACACGTGAGGAGTGTTCTCCCAGCCTTTGGGGGGCCATTAATCCTATTGCCTGAAACTGACTACCAGGCTTTCCTTGGTGGTCCCATACAGGACAAAATAAATGACGGTAGAACATCTGCATTAAATAGGGTGGACAGACTGACAACCAGTGACCAACGTCTCAAAGACAGTTGGTGAAGTATTTCTGCCACTGGTGCCAGTGAAAGCTCTGCCAGCGGAAATATGCTTGTTCCCCCCGACTACAAACAGGGCGGGGAACCATGAATTTATTGGACAGGGTTCTCTACAACATTTGCAGTGCAGTATCCTGTCTGCCAAAGTCCAAATGTGCACCATGATTGGTGTACATGGGATTTTGTGTGAGTAAAACCAATCAATCAATCAATCAGGGAAATGTCAAGCGCGCTACTCACCGTGAGGGTCTCAAGGCACTGGGGGTGGGGGATAAGCAGCTCCGTTCAGTCGAAGAGCCAGGTCTTGAGGGTCTGTCTAAAGATGTTCAGAGAGGGGGCGCACCTGATGTCGATCAGGAGCTGGTTCCAGGTCTTGGCCGCGATGTAGGAGAAGGCTCTTCCACCCGTTCTGGCACTGCGGATGCGCAGGGTTTCGGCGAGGGCGAGGTCGGCAGATCGGAGGTTTCTCTTGGGTACGTGGAAGGAGATTCTCTTGTTGAGGTATTGGGGTCCGGTGTTGTGGAGGCATTTGTAGACGTGGGTGAGTATCTTGAAGGTTACCCTCTTCTCGACGGGGAGACAGTGGAGGTCTCGCAGGTGTTGGGTGATGTGTTCATGTCGAGGGATGCCGAGGACGAGTCTGGCTGCGGTGTTCTGTGTGGTCTGGAGTTCGCGGAGCAGAGACTTGTTGATTCCGGCATAGAGGGCGTTTCCGTAGTCCAGTCTGCTGGTCATGGGTGTGTGTGTAACGATCTCTCTTGATTCAGGGGGGATCCATTTGAAGGACTTGCGAAGGATGCGGAGGGTGTTGAAGCAGGTGGAGGCAGCGGTGTTGATCTGTGGGGTCATGGAGAGGGAGGAGTCGAGTGCGATGCAGAGGTTCTGGGCGTGGTCCGTGGGGGTGGGGGGGCTTCCGAGGGCGGTGGGCCACCAGGTGTTGTCCCATGCGGTGGGAGAGGGTCCGAGGATGACGACCTCCGTCTTCTCCGAGTTGAGCTTCAGACAGCTGCTGCTCATCCAGGATGCGACGTCCTTCATTCCTTCCTGAAAGCTGAGTCTGGAGGTGACTGGATCCTTGCTGAGGGAAAGGATGAGCTGGGAATCGTCGGCGTAGGAGACTATGTTGAGTCCGTGCAGTCTGACGAAGGCGGCGAGGGGGGCCATGTAGATGTTGAAGAGCGTTGGGCTGAGTGACGATCCTTGGGGTACTCTGCAGTTGATCTCTGTGGGTTCGGAGAGGAAGGGTGGAAGTCTGATTCTTTGGGTTCTGCCGGTGAGGAAGGAGCGGAGCTATTTGAGAGCGGTTCCCTGTATGCCGGCTTTGTGGAGTCTGGCGGCGAGTGTGTGGGGGGAGACGGTGTCGAAGGCTGCGGAGAGGTCGAGTAGGATCAGGGCTGCGGTGTGGCCTTGGTTGAGGAGGGTGCGGATGTCATCTGTGGCAGCGAGTACAGTGGTCTCGGTGCTGTGATTGCTGCGGAATCTGGATTGGGAGGGGTCGAGGATGGTGTTCTCTTTGATGAATTTCATTAGTTGGGCGTTGACGGCCTTCTCGGTGACTTTGGCTGCGAAGGGGAGGAGGGAGATGGGTCGGTAGTTCTTGAGGTCCGAAGGGTCTGCCGAGGGCTTCTTGAGCAGGCGCTTGACGTCTGCGCGTTTCCAGTCATCGGGGATGGTACCGTTATTGAAGGTGGTGTTGATGGTGCGTCGTAGTTCCGGTGCGATGGCGGCGGCGGCTCTGTGGAAGATGTACGGAGGGCAGGGGTCCGTGGGTGCTCCTGAGAGGCTGCCTTTCATGGTCGATTCGGTGTCTTTGGTGGTGACTTGGGTCCAGGCAGAGATGGATGGTTGCTTGGCGTTGTTGGAGGGGGGAGTGGTTTCGGAGTCTGGTGTCTGTTCGTTGTAGTTGTCGTAGAGGGACTTGATTTTCAGATGGAAGTAGGAGCTGAGCTTGTTGCTGAGGTCCTGGGATGGGGTGATGTCCGTGGCCTCGCTGGGGGGTTTGGTGAATTCTTGGATGATGCTGAAGAGTTCCTTCGAGTTGCTGGAGTTGGCGGTGATCTTGCACTGGATGAAGGTTCGTTTGGTTGATCTGATGAGTTGGTGGTAATCTGTCATGGCGTTCTTGTATGTGGTGCGGTCTTCTGAAGTTTTGCTGTTTTGTCCATCTTCTCGAGACGTTTGCAGGTGTGTCTGGATTCTTGGAGGTCGGCGGTGAACCAGGTGGCCTTTCTGGGGCGCTGTCTGTTGGGGTTGCGAAGGGGTGAGAGTTCATCCGCGCAGTTGGAGATCCATCTGTGTAGTTCTTTGGCTGCGAGGTTGGCGTTGGTCGAGATGGAGGGGGCATCGCTGTTGACGGTGGAGTCGAGGTGCTCCTCGGTGACTATCGCTCCAGTTCCTTCGCGGTGGGCGGGTCACAGGTTTGTTGACGTGGGAGTGTACGCAGTGGTGGTCTGATCAGAGGGGTTGCGTGGTGTGGCTGAAGTGGATGTTGTTTCCTAATGCGAAGATGGGGTCGAGGGTGTGTCCTGCCTTGTGGGAGGGGGTAGTGACGAGCTGTTTCAGTCCGAGGTTGTCGAGGTTGTCCAGGAGGATGGAGGAGTTGGGGTAGTGCTTTACAGGACGTATGTTTTGCACATATAAAATCACACACTGCAAACTGCCATATACAGAAATACCAACATTTCACGAATATCTTTGCGAATTACAATGTCAACATAGTAGACTTTAGGAGTAAAGGGACATGGTGATGATAACACGCTGACAAAGATCGTACGACACAGAATAGACCTGTTGAGTGTACCCAAGGGCCACTCCAACCAACAGTATTATACAATGTACCCTATGCTGTGTATGTTGAGATTCCAAAACTAGTCTTTTAACATGCTCATTGTATTTCTGGAAAATTTAAAATGAAAACAGTTGGCAAAAAATACAGTGTCTGCACAAAGCAGTATTACAACAAGTATTAGCTTTTCCTCTTTTTTTTGTTTTAGGAAATCTGGGAACGTTCATCTGGGAGTGGTGTTCTCTTTTCCCAGGAGAAGTCAATGGTTTTTATCCAGTAAAGGGTATGTGTTTTGCGTTGATTCTAGTTAAAGATAATAGGGTGTGCCTTGGGCCAAAGGGGAGCAGCACAGACCACATATGCGCTCTATTGTGTAGGGCCTCTTTATTGAAGACAGGTGCACATCACAACAGTAAACCAAGGCCTTCGCCTTACAAAACTAAACCTCACTATACAATTAGTAATCTACGGTCGCTTAACCCCCACCCCTAACATTCTCACCCCCCTTCCATCCTTTTCTTGCAACTGTGTATCTCCTACTCTGTATTTAACTGTTGCCCTTTAACTCTCTTAACCTTTAACCTACATCTATTAACATCTAACTTTCTGAGTATCCTAAATCTTAACTTGAATTTGTTGCCTCCTCCAGGTGTACCTTCCCTGCCACCCCCCGTTGTCCTGATTCACCTCTGTTCACAACCCTAATCTTAACCTGTAACCATGTCAAAGTAACTGCCAACCACCTTGCACCTGCTCCAAGCGACAACCATATACAAACACACCCCCGTGCATGCTCAATGTAAATGACCTGGAATGCATAATCATCTGACCATGACCGTAATATGTTAGGGCGGACAGGAAAACTCTACTGTTAAACCGGCCACTGTGTCACCTTCCCAAAATGGTGACACGGTGGCACAAAATGGACTTCTATATATTGGGCTACAAGCCCAAATGGAATGGAGCCCATCATAGCCCATATGGAGCCCAAACTACTCATTTGTCCCAATATCCCCAGTGGGGCACACCTCCCTACAGTTGGCTTCCATGTACCACAGCCAATGCAATTGTCAATACTAAACACCTTCTTGTGCGCCAGCTTCTGTCCCCTGAGTGTCACTGCTACCACGAGAGGGAAATAGTCTGGGAAAGCAATGCTCCTGCCCCCAGGCTTCCACTTCGCCGACCACTCATCTGCACACCACCTGCCCTGCCAGTACAACCCAAAACTGATGCCCCTGCGGCTTCAGAATATATATCTGCACATCCCATTCACAATCTTTTGGGGCCATCATTGGGATGCCATTGAAATCCTCCAGAAACCTGCACCACAAACGTAAATCCTCTTTTGTGCCCACAGACATTTGCATGTGGTGGTGAGGTAGCGAGAGCCCAGCAAAGAAAATGCTCAGTCTCTTGCAAAAGGTCCTCCCCGTTCTCTCTACCCTACAAGTACAGTTCAAGTGTCCTAGCAGAACCTGTACTTCCTTGACGGTTACCTTGGGCTTTGTTAACATACTGTCTAGCAACATTTGCATATGCAGCTTCTTGTCTACTGGGAGGCACGCCTCCAGCTCAATACCAAGAAATGAAAGAACTGAGCTTGGCCCCTGTGTCTTTTCTGGAGTCAGTTACAATCCTAGTTCACGCATGAGCTCATGAAAACTTGCCAACTGCTGTTGACCGGGTGGGGTGGGCTCGAAAGGGCCAGCACACCAAAGGAAGGCCACTTGCTGTTAATGTGGTCTTTCTGAACTTAAACAAACCTATTGTCTGCTGATATAAGTCTGTATCAATCGCTCCCCATTTTGTCTCTCGATCCCATGCTAAGCGCGCTTGAAATGTCTCATTGTAATGTGACTAAGCGTAACACCCATACGTGATCTGTGCTATTCTGATCACATCCATATATTTAAATAAGGGCACGCACCTTTCTGGGGATTTTTCGTAGTATACACTAGTGAAAATTAAGAAAGCTGCTGTCCAATTCTCTATTGTCGTCGGCACTTTAGGCCGATTTGACAAAATCAAATACTTCTTCCTTTGACCCTTCTTTTCCCCTCAGCTCTCGATGTAGTAGTTTCAACATCCATCTTGACATACTCTCCCTTCCATATCCTCTCCTTGGTTGCCAACATTAAGTGTGCGCCCAGGGGCTTCATCACCCCATATAGAGCAATTTATTTTTCAATTTTGAGTTTGTTACTTTCTTTTGCTCTGTCCTCTGGTCCCGCCCATCTACCCTTTCTCCTTTTCGCTTCTGGGGGTCCTGTTCCATTTTCTCCTTGTGTCTGATATCTCCACCTGCAGTGCCCGTCCCACTACACCCTCCACTTGTACCTCACCGACCCCCGTCTCCTTGACGGACGGCTGCACTTCAGTACCCTCCCTTGCATCTTTTACATACAAACCTTTCCTTAGCGATATTTTTCCACTGCCCCTGTCTCCCCCTGCGTTCACCCCCACAGACACCTTCTGTATGTCACCTTCCTGTGCCCCAGAACACCTAGTGCCCTTACCTGGCATCAAGATCGGCCTCCTCTCCGGATCCATGCGCCTAACCAGTAGTGAAGGGGATCCAACCACAGCTGCCTGGGAACGAGGTTCCCAATCTTCCCGCGGATCCTGCAACATACTAGGTACAACCAGATTATTGGAACCCCCTGCATGCACCTCTTTGCCACTACCTGTGTTCCTCTTCCACAGGCGCGTCAACATTCACTATTTCACCTTCTTCCAGGCTCCATTCCTAGTAATCTAACTGTGTATGATCATTCACCACATCCCACGACCCTGTGGGTACTGCAACCTGTGCCTCCGCACTGCATTCTGCTTTTTGTCAAAACCCTTCAGTACCTTCCGCATGACGCCAGGGGGCCGTAGTACGTACCCTGGCTGTGTCCCCGTCCCCCGTTGCTCTGCCGCTCTTCCATCCGCCTCCTCATCTACGTTGCATAGGCCCGCGGCCTACCCTGACTGTCATAGGCTTGCCCCTCCCCCTACCATAAATTGAAGCACGGGACGCACCCTGCCCCTGCTCCTGCCTCTCCCTGATCCAGGGGCTGCTCTCATGCCTCTCAAGCGGCCCTTGTTGCCTACCTTGTTTGTTTCTAGGCTCAACTGCACACGGTGGGGAACACGACCACACTGCCGCCGCCACACCTTTCGCTGCCTGCCACTCCGGGCACGCCAAAACCCGAGCATCTGGCATGAGCAGGCCCATGCGCCCTGCCTCTATGATCAGGCGCATGGCTTCCTGAACCCTTGTGTCTTCCATTTTAATGAGCTCGCCCTTACTAAATAAGGGGTTTTAGGTGTTGCATGGTGAGGGCACCTGCTAAACTTGAAGAACACCAACAAACTCACAAGCGAGTTGGTATTCACAAAACTATTATCAGCCTTAAAATGGTCAGAGGGTTACTCGTTAAAGACAAAAGTAAATACCTTTCCAGGTGTGTATAGAGAAAAGAACAGTTGTTAGCAAATGCGAATGCAGTTATGCAATGTTATGTTATGTTATTAGTTTTTATACAGCGCTAGTTTGCCCGGGGGCGTCTTGGTGCTGCTACTGTATGAAGGAATACATTGCGTTTGCCATTTGGAAATGTACCACAGTTTGAGACACAGCCACAGTGCGTGTCGCTAGAATACAGCCTGCATGATTTAACATGGGACATGAGAAAGAGCTGCTGTTCTATTGAACCAGCTGGAGTCACTGTTAATCTGAAGAGCTGAGAGTTCTGTAAAGGCAGGGAGGTCAGGTTCAAATGCCTCAGCAAAACCAAAACAAACACTGACAAGGCCAATATGTCTAATCCTTGGAAAGCATTCAATTTGTATTTATTTATATTGCAACACAGGCACTAGACCAGTGCTTCCCAAACCTACGGTCCAATTTTTCGGACAACAAACGTTTGAGACCCATCTAGGTTTAATAGACGTGTGGTTTAGAAATTGTTTAATGTAATAATAGTAATTGTTTGTAAATGTCACAACCTTGACCACGCCCTTCAATGTCAGACTGAGGGCAAGACATTCATCTGCCCATAAAAGTGGCAGATGTTGAACTGTATTAGTGTCTGGAGCAGAAACACTTTTCAGAATGGGGCTCTGGCCTGTAGCATCCATTCACTAAAATTCCAAAAGTAAACAAAAAACCCAGGACCAGTTTTGCCCTCGTTATGGCTTATATGGTTTATCAGACAGGGATAGCTTGGTTACAAAGCCCAAGGCTTTAGCGAAATCTTTGTACTGATACCAGTGATCTTAGCAAATTTGAAAAACCCTTTTTGTATGAGTAAGGCGTCACATCAATGTTTGTGTTTTAAAACGAGGCCCAGTGGTGTACTGTGACATATATATATATATACATATATATATATATATATATATATATATATATATATATATATATATATATATATACATATATATATATATATATACATATATATTATCTACTGGCGGTCGCCAGTAGATAGTTATAGTTACAACCTATTATCCATAGGAAATCCGCGACATTCTATTTGAAATAACTCTCTTGCCGGTTGACGTCTCTTCGCGAAATTTTCAAACTTCGTGGGGCGCTCCGGTCCGCTCCCTACCCTGAAAGTCTCGGGGTGATACGTCAAGCGGGGGCCGAGAAAAAGGGGGGTCCCAAAACGCGTTTTCCCCATGCATTTTCCCATAGGAAACTTTAGACACGGCTACAGCCCGAACTGCTGAACGGAATTACACCAAATTTGGCAAAGAGGTAGTTCTTGGTTCAGAAAGAACCCTTTTGTTAAATGGTGTAAATCCGTTCAGTAGTTGCTGAGAAAATCAAAAAGTAAAAGTACATATATATCTATGGGCACGGAGGATTCGCGCACCCTCCCGATCACGAGCTGCATGTTAATTGGCTGTCAGCTGGCTGTCAACATTCCGATTCAGGAAATGTTGGCAGCCATTTTGTCACTCGGTAGAACCGAGGGACAGAAACAAGTGCGCAAAGCGCACAAAGGGGGAGGGTAGAAACACCCTGACCCCCTAGGTTTGCTCAGGGGGTCCCACAAGGACCCCTGGGCAAAAAAAATTTTTTTTTTTAAAAAATCGGCAGGATGCGCTCAGGAGCGCGAACCCTGCCGAAAAATCGAAGCGCGGTCTCCCGCGCTTCAATGTAATTGGCCTCGGGTGGCCCAAGTCCCGGGGGCATGCTGGGGGGGTTAATTTTATGTGTGGGGGCCTCTAAGGGCCTCCAAGCCCCGGGACCACCACCCCCGGGGCTTTATGTACAATGGTGCGGGAGGGCTCTGAGCCCTCCCGCAGCCCCGGGGACCACCACCTCCCCGGGCTTCTTTTTTTATTAAAAACCTGTGTGGGGGCTCCAGCCCCCACACGCCCCGGGACCACCACCTCCCCGGGGCACTAAGAAAATTACAATGGGGGTCCGTTTGGACCTCCAGAGCCCCGGGGACCACCACCTCCCCGGGGCTGTGCACTGAATGGGAGGGGGCCGCGCGGCCCCCTCCTGGAGCCCTTGATGGCCCTGGGGACCACCACCCCCCAGGGTCGGCTCCTGCAGTGTCCCGGGGTGCCTACCCCCGGGACACTGCTGCTTGCAATGACAGGACGGGAGCCTCGCGGCTCCCGTCCTGTCATTGCAAACTTGCTTTGGATATTGGAAGAGAGAGAGCTGCATCTTAGCAGCTCCCCATGTGTAAAAGCAATGCCGGCTCCCGTAGGACACGGGAGCCGGCGGGACTGTGGGGGATTGGGGACCCCCCACAGTCCCCAACGAGAGGGCCAGCCCTGGGGGATGGGGTCCCCGGGGCAAGTAGTGGCTCGGGAGGAGGCCACGCGGCCCCCTCCCCAAAAAAAAAAAAAATTTAAAAATAAAAAAAACGATCGGGCCCGCAGGCCCCGCCCCCTTCCTTCACCACTCTGCAAACGCGCCCCTGGCGCGTTTGCAGAGGGGGAATGACCCCTTGAATACTGGGGGTCCCTGGAGCCAACTAGCCCACCAGGAACCTCCAGTATGCGCCAGGGGCTGCCTTGCAGAGAGGTGTACAGAGGCCACGCCCCTTTTACACCTCTCTGCAACGCAGCTCTATGGCGCTTTTTGGAGGTATATGGTGGGCTAGTTGGACTCCGGGGACCCTCAGGATTCAAGGGGACTTAATCCCCCAACTTAAAACGCGCCACGGGCGCCATTGCACAGTGGTGAAGGGAGGGCGGGGCTTGAGGTGACATGTGTGCAAACAGGCCCCGTGGCGCGTTTTAAGATGGGGAATTAAATCCTTCAATCCTGAGGGTCCCTGGGGGCCAACTAGCCCAACAGGTACATCCAGAAAGCGCCACAGAGCTGCGTTGCAGAGAGGTGTAAAAAGGGGTGTGGCCTCTCTACACGTCTCTGCAACGCAGCCCCTGGCGCATATTGGAGGTTCCTGGTGGTCTAGTTGGCCCCTAGGGACCCTCAGGATTCAAGGGAACTTAATCCCCCAACTTAAAACGCGCCACGGGGCGCGTTTGCAAAGATGTCACCTCAGGCCCCGCCCCCTCCCTTCACCATTGTGCAAATATTCCTCTAAAATCAGCCGAAATAGGAATTCCGATTTACTCACCTGTTATAAGGAGAGACCTCAGTGCTGTATCTTTCAGCCCAGTACTGGTCCTGAAAAGTAATTTTAACCGTACTTACCGGTAACTTGAATTTCCTTCATAGGCTAACATTGACTGGTTTCACTTGGAAATTCTTCTAAGTGTGGAGTTTTGGAACTTTAAAATATTCCTCTAAAATCAGCCGAAATACGAATTCCGATTTACTCACCTGTTATCAGGAGAGACCTCAGTGCTGCATCTTTCAGCCCAGTACTGATCCTCAAAAGTAATTTTAACCGTACTTACCGGTAATTTGAATTTCCTTCATAGGCTAACATTGACTGGTTTCACTTGGAAATTCTTCTAAGTGTGGAGTTTTGGAACTTTAAAATATTCCTCTAAAATCAGCCGAAATACGAATTCCGATTTACTCACCTGTTATCAGGAGAGACCTCAGTGCTGCATCTTTCAGCCCAGTACTGATCCTCAAAAGTAATTTTAACCGTACTTACCGGTAATTTGAATTTCCTTCATAGGCTAACATTGACTGGTTTCACTTGGAAATTCTTCTGTGTGTGGAGTTTTGGAACTTTAAAATATTCCTCTAAAATCAGCCGAAATACGAATTCCGATTTACTCACCTGTTATCAGGAGAGACCTCAGTGCTGCATCTTTCAGCCCAGTACTGATCCTGAAAAGTAATTTTAACTGTACTTACCGGTAACTTGAATTTCCTTCATAGGCTAACATTGACTGGTTTCACTTGGAAATTCTTCTAAGTGTGGAGTTTTGGAACTTTAAAATATTCCTCTAAAATCAGCCGAAATACGAATTCCGATTTACTCACCTGTTATCAGGAGAGACCTCAGTGCTGCATCTTTCAGCCCAGTACTGATCCTGAAAAGTAATTTTAACCGTACTTACCGGTAACTTGAATTTCCTTCATAGGCTAACATTGACTGGTTTCACTTGGAAATTCTTCTAAGTGTGGAGTTTTGGAACTTTAAAATATTCCTCTAAAATCAGCCGAAATACGAATTCCGATTTACTCACCTGTTATCAGGAGAGACCTCAGTGCTGCATCTTTCAGCCGAGTACTGATCCTGAAAAGTAATTTTAACCGTACTTACCAGTAACTTGAATTTCCTTCATAGGCTAACATTGACTGGTTTCACTTGGAAATTCTTCTAAGTGTTGATTTTTGAAACATACAAATATTCCTCTAAAATCAGCCGAAATCCGAATTCTGACTTACTCACCTGTTATCAGGAGAGACCTCAGTGCTGCATCTTTCAGCCCAGTACTGGTCCTGAAAAGTAATTTTAACCGTACTTACCAGTAACTTGAATTTCCTTCCATAGGCTAACATTGACTGGTTTCACTTGGAAATTCTTCTAAGTGTGGAGTTTTGGAACTTTAAAATATTCCTCTAAAATCAGCCGAAATACGAATTCCGATTTACTCACCTGTTATCAGGAGAGACCTCAGTGCTGCATGTTTCAGCCCAGTACTGATCCTCAAAAGTAATTTTAACCGTACTTACCGGTAACTTGAATTTCCTTCATAGGCTAACATTGACTGGTTTTCAGCAAAAAGTTTCAAAGTGTTGATTTTCACAAACTACAAATATTCCTTAAAAATCGCCTGTATGACTTAAACGCATTCTTTCAACTGTTTACAGGAGATGCACCAGTGCTGGATCCAGGATCCAACACTGAGTAAGAAAAAGTAACGATAACAGTTTTTACCTGCTAAGTGAATTTCCTTCCATAGGATAACATTGGTGATTCTATGAGAAAAAGTTTCAGTGTCAACTTTTAAAATACAATAATATTCCTTAAAAATCACGACTGTAACCAAAACGCTTTTACTCAACTGTTTACAGGAGATGTACCAGGACTGAATCTAGGATCCAGTCCTGTGGTTACAAAAGTAATCCATAAAGTAACTAATTGCATTTAACTAGAAATTCACATTGAGCTGAATGTTGCATTGTGTTTGAAAATGTGTTGCCCATTGCAACAACTGTAACTACTGTACTTAAAAGTCTATTGCCTATCTGCAAAGTATTTAAACTAAAGTAATTCATTCTGAGAAAGTATTTTTTGTAATGTAATGTATAATGTAATTACAATGTAATTTGACAAATAAAATATGTAAAAAAATTGTTTCTAAAAATGTAGTAAATCAGTATGAAAAAAATTAATATAACAATTAATACATTTAAAAATTGTCATTTACAAAACCTTTGAAATTCACTGAAAAAACCGTAGGTTTCAGGCACGTTATAGTTAGAAATTAGCATTTAAAAACCTTTGAAATTCACTGAAAAAACCATAGGTTTCAGACACGTTATAGTTACAAATTAGCATTTAAAAAACCTTTGAAATTCACTGAAAAAACCATAGGTTTCAGACACGTTATAGTTACAAATTAGCATTTAAAAACCTTTGAAATTCACTGAAAAAACCATAGGTTTTAGGGACAGTTATAGTTACTTGGACATTGCACTCGTACAAAACCCGTGAAATTCCCCGCTATAGTTAGTTCAGCTAACTATAACTCGCGCCCCGCAATGCACTGCTGATGACGTCACATATTACATCACTCATGACATGGTCAGTGACATCACTGATGACATCACTGATGACATCTCAAATGACATCACTGATGACATCATCCACGTGATAATCTGATGCACCTCCTCACACCCTAATATAATCTTTGATACACCCACTCTAAATTACAGACTGCCATTCGCAAAACCATAGACACTCCAACACCAATAACTACATACCCACTCACTGATTCTTAGGTCTACACACACACATCCACTCACTCACCCGTACAGTCACTCATACTTACGGTCACTCAGTATAGGACTATCATATGCACTCTTACTCCTATATAGACACTCAAACAACGCCACTCATCCATAGAGATACTCACACACCTAGTCAGTCATGCAAATAATTAAACACACTGCCATTTACTCACCTATACAGTTATACACACACCAGCTCACTTACTCATACAAATAGTAGCACATTGTTACGCTCTTATACAATCACTGATACAAGCACACACTCATCCATACAGCCACTATCACAATCACTCACTGTTGCTTATAGCTATTTATATACTCCAACACACATATATACTGCCTTTCACATATGTAGTTACTCACACATGTACCACTGGGACATACATTCACTCACTAACACACTCTTACACACACTTACCCACCCATACAGTCTATCACAGATGCACTCTTGAAACCATCCACCCAGTGAATCACCCACTCACACATCTATGCACAGAGTTGCACACACCCCTCCCACACAAACACTCAGGCACCCATACAGATACTCAGACAAGCATTCAATAACTCATATAGAAAATCATTTAGCTATTCACAAACACATGCAGCCACTGTACATGGATATTTCCTCAATTTATGTGTGAAAGTCATACACAGCAACAGACAGACGGATACAGACATACACCCAGTTTAGTCACTAACCCATGCATTCAGTAAGATACGTTAAATCACTCACTTATAGAGTCAGTCACGCACCTACTAAATCATCCATACAGACACTTAGACACCCACTCATTCTTCAATACGTCTTTTCCTATATATTTTAAAAATATTTAAACTTTACAGAAACACACAGTCACTGGATGATGTCATCAGTGATGTCATTTGAGATGTCATCAGTGATGTCATCAGTGATGTCACTGACCATGTCATGAGTGATGTAATATGTGACGTCATCAGCAGTGCATTGTGGGCGCGAGTTATAGTTAGCTGAACTAACTATAACGGGGGAATTTCACGGGTTTTGTACGAGTGCAATGTCCAAGTAACTATAACTGTCCCTAAAACCTATGGTTTTTTCAGTGAATATATATATATCTATATCTATATCTATATCTATATATATCTATATCTATATCTATATCTATATATCTATATCCAAAACAAACACAGACTCTCAAGGGGTCTCATTAGACATTTATTTCGATGAGCAGACGTGTTTCGGCGATTTGCCTTCCTCAATGCTCGTAACGTCGACACTGCAATTAATGACATGCATTTAAAACTCATTTGAACTGATCCTATTACGATATCATCATGGCAAACAAGGGAGGACTACTGCCATTACAGTTCACATACTGTTATTATTATTATATATATATTCTACATATATTATTTGTGTAGTTTTATAACGCGCCAACACAGCCCAAGGCCATTGGAGCACTGTACATGAGCACAAGATTACATTATAAAAAGCCCGATTCATTTTATTTCAAGCACAGAAGATTGAGTGATTGGCTCAGGATGTTGAGCCCACACCGAGACTCAAACCTGGTTCCCGAGATCCAAAGTCGGCTGCTCTGGCCATTAGGCCACATGGATATTTCCTCAATTTATGTGTGAAAGTCATACTCAAGTGGTATGGTTGTGTACACTCATTTATAGTGAGCACATTCTCTGTGGAAACGGCTTCCTGAAGTAAAACAACAGCAGTAAATAATACTGGTAAGTTCACCCGGAATCTTGCCTAGGAATACTTGCAAGGGTTTGTTTTAAAACTGGACTTAGGGACATTGTTCAGCACATTTGCAGTAGTGCACAAGTAGGGCTAATCATTTTAAATATTGCTTGCATACAGACCAGGACTTTCACAACCCACCAAATATTGACTCTCAACCCACTTGTGTGGGAAACACTGCACTAGGCACATTGAAAACATGTAAAAAACGTAAAGTGAAGGTGCACCAGTCCTTGTACTGAAGTGCATGTCTTTTCAGGTGGCTATGCAGTGTGATAGGGCAAAATGAAGCCACTCGTGGTGGAAGACAGCCAGTGGATGAAGTGGGCTGACCCACTGCTCTATACTGTATGCTGTGGTGGGCTGCCGCATAATGTGATTGACACTTGAACAGACTAATGGGTGAAGAGGGATGACCAAATGTCGCAGGGACACATTCAGCAAGCTTTCACATGGTGCAACGCAGGGAGCTAACTTGCAGCTCTGCGGAGCGTGAAAGGGAAGGATTCAGCGGCGGCTCCTCCGCTAAGGTGCAGGAGCGTTACCTCACTGCTCACTGAGCAGTTCAAAAAGGAAAAATAAAATGAGAATAACGCAATGTTCTTATCATTTTATTTTACCGTACTGGCTCAGTTGGTTGGGGAGGCGGGGCTGGGCTGTTCAAAGCAGGGGGAGAAGTGGTGGGCACTTTAAAAGTGCGCATGACGGTTTGGCCAGCTATCTTGGGCCGGTCAAACAGTCATGCGCACTTAGCATGTTCTCCACTAGGCTTTATTGCACAGCCTGGGTGGAGAACATGCACAGGCTCATAGTCCCCGTTTAAGCTCTGAACCACGGCATTCAGACCAATCAGCGTCGTGATTGGCTAGGGGATTCTGGGAGGCTGTGTGCTACCTGCTGCCAGAGAAGAGGATGGAGGAGAGGTGGCGGCAGGCCGTATCCATGTAAGAGCTTTCATTTTTTATACCCCTCTCTCCTCCCTCCCGCCCCACCACCCCTGTTCGGTAGCAGCCGCTACAGGCAGGATGGCGCCGTATTTAACATTATACAGTGCATTCCTGTCATTTCCTTGCGCTGGCGCACAATGTTCTGCCTAGCGCCAATGCAGGCACCCTTGCCAGGGCCGGCTTTAGCACTGGTGGCGCCCTGTGCGACAATGTTTGCTGGCGCCACCCCCCCAATGACACCTCCACCACGGATTCCCTCACTACCACCATTTGACAGTGCCCCTCAAGTCTCCATAACCACTGTGTCTTAGATTCATTTAGTTTTAGAGCGCCACTCATACTAATTTAAGAAGTCAGAACACTTTACATCACACACGCATTGCACAGAGACAATCAATTATCGGTGTGTAAATCAGTATATAGGAAATGTTACATAAGACAGAGGCCTACAAGGAGTAGGAGTCAAATTTTATCCATACTGGTAGGCAGTATAGTTTAAGAGTGAGTGGACTGGAAAAGCACAAATTCAGAATTTTAAATGTAACACAATTGTTAGGGGTTTTCTTTAATAATAAGAATTGATTTCTACCCAAATGAACCCCTTTTGCAATTTTAGGACATCAAAAGACTGGGCAAAAAATACATAGCTCTAATATTTTCCTTTCAGTTTGCATGCAGCTCTTTGATGGCAGTTAATAGCTCACTATTTGGATTTTAACTTATAAACTGCAAGTAACAAAAGAATCTCTGACAAAAGCGGTAACCCATTGACCTATTTATATTATATGCACTTTGTGATGTGAATGGGACACGTTCTTTGGAGCAGGCACTTTAACCCTCTGCGCTGTGATGAGTCAAAACTTTCACTAGACAAAGCTCCGGTGTCTTTTCAGGAAGAACATTAATCACCGGAGTTGTCTTTTTTATTCATTCCTGAAAATTGCTGGGACAAAGTATGCGGCATCAGGTGCTTTTAAAACGATGAAAATGGAGCCCCCACCCCAAGTCAGCGCCTGGTGCGGTGGCACCGATCGCACCACCCTAGAGCCGGCCCTGACCCTTGCACTATGGTACCTGCGTTGCAGGCAGGATTGTTTTTGTACAAGAAGGGACACAAAAACAAGCCCCTGGGGCATTTTTCTTTTTCTATGTGTGATGCAGAATGTGGCACACATAGAAAGAGGAAAAAATGAGGAGAAATAAATATTTTTCTCCTCGTTACCCCTCAACTGGGGAGGCATAGGATTTCGACACATTCCCAGGTTGACCATTCATGGTAAATCTAGGAATACGCCAAGATCCATGGGGGGGTGCGTGGGAACACCCTCTCTCCACCCATGGAACACCTCCCTAGGGCACAGTAACACGACGCTGCGATTCACGCTGCTTTGCGTTCCTCTACATTTATCAAGCCATGTGGGGCCACGCAAGGTGGCCTTGTGTGGCTTGATTAATCTGACTTAGATGTTGCGCCTCTCTTGCTCGACGCAAGAGCAATGCAGCTCAATGAAAAATCCAGCCCTCTGTGTGTAGAGATGTAGGTATTTTTGTATAGATTTCTTTGGAAAACACAAGTCTGGTAAAAACAACTAAAGCTGACTCTAAGCCAGACATAAACAAGCATTTGCAATGCAATAGGTCTCGCATTTACACGAGTTTAAGCTATTGGCATTGTAAATGACAATGCCTTTTAGTTATGTTTTAAAAACGAAAACAAAAATAAAAGGCATTGTCATTTGCAATGTCAATAGCTCAAACTCGCGTAAATGCGAGACCTATTGCATTGCAAATGCTTGTTCTAGCTTGTATTGTTCGCACATCTGGACCGCAGAGTCACGTAGCTTTCAAACGAAACAAAATCCTGCCTTGTTTATTTTGGAACTTGTATTCTTTGCCCTAATAGAAGGGGCGTGATAATTATACTTTGTTTTGGGATACAGAAACGCGCAATCTGTTGATTATCCATCTGAAACAAACACAAGCCGTCGAAAGAATTACATTATTTATTTAACTTGACACCCCGAGCCACGAGACGAATACACTGCAAGTACTCCGACCCCCTCCTCACACTCGGGGCTGTGAGCATACTTCTACGCTGTGTATAACTGTGCTGTGTCCTCGATGACCTTCCTCACCCGGAGAAACAGTCCCGCGACGCTGCCAGCCCACTGCCCGCTGGCAGCATAGCCCTGTTCTAAGGACGCCTTGGCCATTTTATGAGCTGTGATGATGTCAGCAGTTAAACTGGACAACAAGGAAGAGGCTGGCTTTAGCACCCTAGAGTTTTGTCCCTCTACTTTCCATGCAAATAAAAAACACGAGCACCTAAAAGGGGGAGGATTTTTCAGTAGCACCTTTCAGTAACTACAGAAGGATGAAGAGCAGAGGTGAAAATCTGACCCCTGGGGTCAGACAGAAGGCCATCGGTGTATTTACACCACGCTTGGAGGATAGCGCCTGACTGGGAGGGAAGAACGAGAGGGCAGCTGGAAGGCTTGTTTACCTTCTTCGTTTCCCCTCCTCCCCCTGGAGACTCAGCTTGGCATCTGCAGTGTAACACCGCAAGTGAAAGATCCAGTCCGGGTGGGCGGGGCAAAAGGAGACAGGGCGGTAACAAGGAGGGACTAAGAAGCCCCAACGTACTAACCTGTCCATGGGTTATTATTAGGCAATCGGTGGACAGTCGGCGCTTCCTTCGCCACAAATCAACACAACACAAAGATGCACAGTGACATGAAAGCAGCAGAGCAAGAGTTGAACACGCAGCGTATTGCCCCAAACGTACTAACCTGTCCGTGGCTCCCCGTCACACTGGCAAGTAGTGGCGCATATCACTCACTCTTACTGCCTCTGTGTCTCTCTTCGCTCTGTCTCCCCGTGAGCCTCTACCTCCCTCTTTGTCTCATGGCTTGCCCCATTCTAGTTAACACGCAGCGTATTGCCCCGAACGTACTAACTTGTCTGTGGCTTATTATTAAACAATCGGTGGACCGTCGGCGCTTCCTTCTCCACAAATCAACACAACACAAACATGCACAGCGACGTGAAAGCAGAAAAGCAAAAATTGAACACGCAGCGTATTGCCCCGAACGTACTAACCTCTCCCGTGAAAGCAGAAGAGCAACAATTGAACACGCAGCGTATTGCCCCGAACGTACTAACCTCTCCCGTGAAAGCAGAAGAGCAACAATTGAACACGCAGCGTATTGCCCCGAACGTACTAACCTCTCCGTGGCTTATTATTAGACAATCGGAGGACATTCGACGCTTCCTTCGCCACGCATCAACACAACATGAACATGTGAAAGCAGCTTCACTTAAATGAAAAATTGCCTACAACCAATAATAATAATAAAGAAAACAGTGTAACGCCGCAAAAATGTATGCTATGCATAGACGTGAAAGCAGATTCACTTTAATGAAAAAAGTGCCTACACCAACTAATAAAGTCAATAGTGTACCGCCGCAAGTACACCGTGCAGTCCGGATGGGCGGGGCTAAAATGAGACAGCGCGGTAACAAGGAGGAACTAAGAAGCCTTCTGTACAATCCAAAACCAGCATTTAGCATGGATGATGACGCAAGCCAATGAAATGCAGGGGCGGGGCTTAAACACCACTTCTGAAATCTTACCGATTACAATAAGCCTCGCAGAGCGAAGAGCGCATGCGCGCTCCAGCACTAGGTCTGCGAGACCTAAAAAGGAACACAAAAGGACGTTTCTTCCCTTCGCTGTGTGTGTAGCTGGTCGGAGCATTCAGTACAAACAGCAGGGCCTGTGTTTGGGTCAAGGGCATGTGAGGAACTTTCAAAACTCTTGTGACTCAGAAGGCTAACTCTGCTCTTTGCCATCTGGGAACGCAGACCCATGACTTACTCTGAAATAGTTCATGTTTTTTCATGGAACTCCTGCTGGGGTTTCCTTTGAACTTTTCCTTTAAATAATTCGCACAGGGACAGGCGCATTGCCAGCAGTCCAGCCCTATCTCATCCTGGACTCAGGCTCTGCACATAAAAAACACAAGCTCAGTTTCCAAGAACACCACAGGAGAGTTTTTCTATTTTACAATAAATTGACTCTGAGGTCTTAAGTTTAAGAGTTGGCTGAGCACTGTCTTATGAAAGGAAGGGGCTCTGTGAGAGGCTGCTCTGCTGAGCAGATGAAACTCTTTCACTGAAGGTACAGCAAAGAGCCTTTATAAAGAGGACCAAAGTAAAGGTTTATGAACTAAAAAACATGGGGCTCGATTCACAAAGGTAAACTGAGACGAAAGTCTAACTTAACAACTTTCGGTATTCACAAAGGGCATTTATGAGTAGTAAAGTTATACTTTTGTCTCAGTTGAACTTAAGTTTTGGTCTTAAGTGTAACTGAGACCTACTCAGGGGATCTGTGACAGCTTAGAAAACTAGATATTAACAGGTTAATGAATTGTATAACAATAAAGAAGGAAATGTAAGATTTAATTTTTTTAATGTGAAGGAATTTGAAATTGGAGGATGAAAATTAAGTTAGTATCCTCAGATTGAGCCATGGGAGCAGTGAAGTGCATCAAACAGAATATAGTATAAATAAACAAATCCAAGATTTGTAAAGCGCTGCAAATTACCTGTGACGGTCTCAAGGCGCTGAATTATAGGCATGGGAAGATTAAATGATTTGCCCATTATCATAGGATGTTGATGCCGATGCCGAGACTCAAGCCTGGCTGCCACCGGCTACGAAGTCGGCAGCTAAGCCCATTATGCCACATACTCTTATGGACGATGTGTGGCCTCAGCTGAATTTAGAACAGCCCCAACCTTCCCATCAAAAGGAACATTTTGACTTTGTATATTTGTTTGTGAATTAAATAAAATATTTAGTCATTTGTAGAGCCTCGAGAACCTCACGAGTGAAGCAGCCACGCTTTACAAATTCTGATTGATTTGTGTATTTCTCCGATGAAGGCTTCTTTATGTATTTACGGTACAAATCATCAAAATTCCTCAAACTAGTGTCCCCGGTTTCCAATACTGATTCTAAGGGTGTCCACGGATTCTAGTAATTCATAAGTGGGGGTCCACAGAAGACCAGAGGATTAGGAACCACTGCCATAGGGTATTGAGTGTAGTTCCACAAACGAGCACCTTCTACACCATTCACTAGGTTTGTTAACATAGTGCAAGTGCAACCTACTTAAAGGAGCACTTCCAAGTTAAAGACCCCTTGGCACATTAAGTGAGCCTCCCTAGTAAGGTAACCATTTCAGAAGGATACCTCGATTCCAGTGCTGTGGCTTGCTGCGTTGCGTGAAATGTTGATAAATATGGTCCCAAGTTTACATTCACAAATCCTGTTGTAGGAAGTTCCACTAAGGGATAGAGACATATACGTCTGCTCTCAGGTGTAAATCTAAATTAGTGACTAGAAAAAAAGTGTAGATTTACACATGGGTGCAGTAGTAAATTTACATGAGTAAAACTACACGTTTAAGCTTACCTTTGCGAACCAGGTCCTCTGTTATTTCTGCTAGCCATCGTCCAGCGCAGACGTCATGCATTCTAAGGGCAAATGATCTGTTTGCTTTCAGAGTTCTGTGAAATTTCGAAATTTTGATTGGTTAGTTCATGTCTTGAAAATATGAGCAGGCCTGGAATGAAGGTAATGCCAGAAGCACAAAATAATCTACTGGACTCACAAGGGTTCCAGGACAGGTTGTTCTCAGCAGTGTAAACAGATGCAGCCCCAAGATCACACATACACCAAAGGCTGAGTCTGCCTGCACACCGGAGGTGGTTGCACAAACAGGGCTGATTCACAAAAGCATTTATGGGTACGGGAAGCAGTACTCCACGGGTACCCTCTTACATGTTTGTGAACCACTCTGAAACACCTACCTCCCTATTAGTAAAAGTGGAAAGAGGGCTCAGTCCTTTCTACTTGTACTAACTGTGTATGAATATTCCCTGAATGTTTCCATTCTATTCCCATTTTAGATGTCTGTAAGAGTACTATAGGACTGCGACTTTACGCACTTTGTATATAGGCACCTAAGGTTTATGTGTGTGGGTCTCTTCACAGATGTGTGGGGGTCTCTTCACAGATGTGCATCAGAAGCCGCTCACCATCAGGGGGCTACTCACAGAGGCCAGTGGCAAGGGTTAAATTACGCGGTGTCTTACTGCAATACTATAGAAAATGGCCGACTGTGAGCCTACAGGAAAGGGGTAAATATGTGCAAAAATATGGCATTGGGCACTGTTTTGAACTTATTCAGTTTGTTCTTTGTTGTAATAAGAATGCAACCATTACAAATAAAAATAAAAATATATTAAAAAAAATAATAATATTAATATGGTATTGAGAGAACTGTAAATGTGCTCTAGGTGCAGAGTGTACATTGTGCAAACGCTTGCTACAGGGACATTCTGGCGACTGGACAAATGTTGCCAGAATGACAACAAGCAAACGTGTCAGTGATATGTCATTGCACAAATTGGCATGGTGTGTTACATTCACAGCATTTGTATAGGGGTGGGCAGAGAACTCCGCTCCGCCAGCGGAGCGGAGTTAGCCAGCCACCCCCGCCCCGGTCCCTGCTTCTGAACCCAGCC
Source organism: Calotriton arnoldi (assembly GCA_963921515.1). NCBI lineage: Eukaryota > Metazoa > Chordata > Amphibia > Caudata > Salamandridae > Calotriton > Calotriton arnoldi. The sequence goes on from CAWUFW010005176.1 coordinate 57,492, forward strand.
AGGTCGAGT